>JAJOOD010018418.1:0-28498 GCA_029582525.1 Solanum tacnaense
TTTTATATAGGTATTCATCCTAATTGCATCAATAAAACAGATTTTGTATTTTATTTTGCTCATTTTGTATTTTCAATATCACTTTGTATACCAGATAATTTGTATTTAGATTTGATTTGTATTCATTTTCAATTCTAAATAACCAAAATACAATTTATTTACGTATTCATTATATACGTATTCATACTATTTGCATTAGTAAATAGATTTGTATTTTATTTGGCTCATTTTGTATTTTCAATATCACTCGCAATTTATATTTCAATTACATTTTAAAATAATGACACACAAAATCATATTTAAAGAAGTCCATCCGAATACATTTCAGATAAAATCATATTTAAAAAAGTTCAAACAAGTAAGGATAAAACACTAAGGAAAGTATTTTTACCTTTATTGAAATATTTTTTTCTCCCATGATTCTCTCCCTTCTGTTATTAAAAATTTGTATTCTTTCAAATTAAATAAATACAGTAGCATTATAACAAACCAAAATATTGACATTTTCAATAAATATTGAAAGTGTTGGCAAGGAGTCCTATTAGATGCTAAAATATTGTTGTTTTGAAAATTTAGCCGGATTAAAATACGGAATATGTACCAAAGTGTATAATAATTAATTACATATACAATTCATAAATATTATTATTATAATTTATACGAACAAACATAAACTAGTATTAGAAAATTAATTATTTTGACGTTGAAACTTTGACTATTTTATCTTAATTGAAATAACATTTTTGAATAATAGATGAATAAAGGGAATTATTCATATTTTCTTTTGAATATTTATTATTACTTACTATATAATTAAGATATTTCACAAAAAATTGAAGTCATAATTCACTATTATATATGAATATATAAATTAACTAGTAAAATTACCCGTGCTTCGCGTGGGAATTTAATATTACGAAATTTATAAAATAATACTTAAAATATATTAGGCATTAAAACTAAAAAACTGCATTATCTTACATACAAGATTACCTTAGTAACAAACATTAATAATGTAAAGGAAAATGAAAATTATTACACCTTATCATTTATCCTTAATAACATAAGTATAAATTATTATTTATCCTTAATAACATAAGCATAAATTAATGACTGTAAAAAAACATAGCAGGATCTGTAACATAAGCAATGGTGTCAGTGAGCCACTTAACAGGAGCAATGTACACACATATTTAATTGTGAAGAAGAAGAAGAAGAAGAAGAAGAGGTGCAAAATTTTCGTTGTTTTAAAATAAGAGGGAATTCTTTTATTTATAGACAACAAAGGGTAGTGTGAACAAATGTTTATTGTGCCTTATCAGAAAAGGTACAACTATTTGGAAAAGTCGCAACTCTTTATTAAAATCACAAATTTTCATAAAAGACACAACTTTTCATAAAAGTCGCAACTCTTCATTAAAGTCGCAACTTTTCATAAAAGTCAATTTTTTTTTATAAAAGCACAACTTTTCATGAAAGGGGAAGACTAATTTTGAAAATAAATAAATTAAAAGAGAATTCTGGTTTGTGGTAGTGCCACGTAGGTGGGCCTAATGTTTTCTTTTATATATATATACAATTATTATTTTATTTATTTATTTATTCATTTCTTTTACCGTATCATAAAGTATCAAAACCTCAAAAATATTAAATTAATTTAATATAATAATATAATATTTTTAGAAACGGAAAACTAAAATTATAAAATAGAAATTTTCAATAGCTACCAATACCATACTCATGCCCACCACCCTCCCGGGTTTTACTCATCGCGGAGCCATGAAATCTGTACGTTCGCAGCCACCACTGCCCCCATTATTGCGCCCGCGACGATCGGCCGGACCGGATTTTCAGGGGTTAGATTTCCCAGCCAAATTGGATTCCCCGCCGGTTAGCAGCGACGACGAAAGTGAGTATTGTGTATCTAATGAATCCAACAATTGCACCGACGACGAAGGTGAGGGTTATGATTCAGATCCAGAATACAATAACCAGGTCGATGAATTAGCTTACTCTGTTCCTCTTTGTTCTGAAGTAATTACACTTTGTTTGGATAGTTGTTACGTATTGGTTCATAATGTATTGTTTCGATGAATAGATTATATCATTAAGTACGAATTGAAACAAACATTGTATTTAAACTAATGAAACAATACTATACATAGGTAAAAACGATCCAAACATGTTTTATATGCATCACCTAGTTCTCAATAATCTGTATATACATATGCCTTTACCTTGGCCGTACGGGATATTCAGGGTGTAGATTTCCCAGCCGTACTGAATTCCCTGCCGGTGAAAGAAGAAAGTGTTAGCAGCAAGGACGGAAGTGAGGATTATGTATCAAATGAAGATGACAATAGCACCAACGACGAAGATAAGGATGATGTTAGTAATCAGAGGATAGTCCAGAATACGGACTATGATTTAGAACTAGAACACGATAAACCTATGTGGGAGAGCTACTTCAGACAGGTCTACGAGAGCAAGGTAGCTGAATCTATTATTTTTCCGGAAATATTTAGATGCATCACCTAATTCTCACGAATCTGTATGTACATATGCCTTTACCTTTGGCTTGTTGTGCTTTAGCTGCTTTTACATGTCTATTTTTATACAAGTCAACTAGGTGCATTTTAGTTACTTGCCTTTTAGTTAATAGTTCGAGTTCACTACTTCTAATCACATGGTTGATGGCATTGTATAGTCAACAAGTAACCATTAGTTTGTATGACAAATGAAGAACATTCTAAGTCACTTGCCTGAAATAACAAGTTTTATGCAATTTAGTGATGTTTGTCTCATTGTATTTTGATAGGGTTTTGATATTAAAGATTATCCTGGGCCGCCCCCGCTGCCTAACTTCTATCCCCTTCCAAGCTACTTACGTATCCGTAAAAAGTATAAGATGTTGAAGGGTTATGCTGAAAGTGCACTTAAGAAATACCATGATGATACGGTATGCTCTAGTTACTCTTGCTATCTTTCCTATCCATAGAAAAAAGTTTGCTCTAATCACACTTTTCATTCCCTTCGCTCTTCCTTTTTTTGTTTTGTTCAGAAAGCTAAGAAAGTTCACTTGTACTCATTCTAGGGCACCAACCATGTAATTGAGGGAATTCTGAATGTGAAGAGAGGTGGCTCTCGTGACTACATTTACTATCTTATCTTTTTAGCCAAGACGGATGATGAAGAAAGATACTATTTTCAAGCTATGGTGATCCCAGATGAAGAGGATAATTTGGACTTCCTGGTCGTCAGGAAACGGGTATATATTTAGCTACTAGACATTTTAAGATGTTGCTTCTGTGATGATTTAACATGCTTAAATTTCTAAGGTTGTCTTCAAGTATCATAACTGTGTATTCATTATAGAAGACCAAGAGTTTTTAAGTCTAATCCACCTCTTTAAGATTAAGGCCAGTTATAAACATATTTACATGACGTAGGAACCAATTAGCAACAATGGAAGGAATAAGTTTTTCTAGAAAGTCTACTACATTCTCTATCAAACTTTATGTGGCAGCATTTGACTTGTAACACCGTTCAAGATAATTATATTGTGTAAAAAATCTCATTATAGAGGTTGAAAAGTATTCCAGTTAAAGTAAAACCACATCAAAGTCCAATTTTGATTGATTTATTGATGAATGTTGTTTGAAATGCTTTAGATAATGAAGTTTTGGTGCTGAATTTTTCAAATATATGCAAACTTATTCCTTTTTTTACTAGGTAGAGATCCACCAGTTGCTTGTTGTTGTTTGTATATAAATTGCTCTGTTTTCTGTTTTCAAAAAATCCATACGATGTAGTTTGTTGATTTTAGTGAAACAGATGAATGTTTTCATAGAGTTATTCCCGACACTAGTCAACAGTGCGTGGAACTCATATTTTACAATGTGCAATTTTCTCACCTATAACAATGAATTCTCGGTGTTGCTTTGTGTCTTTGATTATGCAGTTTTTCTTGGTTGAATTAAAGATACGTGTCATTCTTCCCTTGGTTTAATTTTGTTCTGAGAAACTGCTATGTTAGTTTTAGGGAAAGAGATTGGTACTAAGAAAGGAACGTGATGATCATGTATTCTGTTAATGTGCTACGAGTGTTGTGGCTCTCCTGTTATAGCTTTAGCTTAATTGCTCATAGAATGGCTAATTTTCAGCGTTTGCAGTTTACTCACCAACTCTTATTACTTTTGTTATTGTACAGGTGAAGAGATATTGGCGCAGATGCTATTGGATGTAAATCTCACTATGTTATTTGACTTCCTTGTTCATATTTTTGTTGGGCATGTTAAAATAGTAATGGAGTGTATCTGATGTGAAAAATATGGAAACAATGAGATTTGACCTTAAATTTAAGGAAACAATGTGTTTCTCTCTTTTGCATCAATACTCTATTCAAATGGATGTGTTTCATTTACTCAAGTACTGACACCTTTTTCTTTGTAATAAGAGTACAACTTATAGAAATCCTACCAATATAGGAGCTAATTAGTTAGATAAATGCCAGTCGGTAATATTACATATTTTATCAAATGTTAGCGTGTCCAGATATATCCACATGTATTTTGGGATATATGAAATCAAAAATATGTGTAATTTTCTCTAGATACATTATATCTAAATGAATTTGCATGTCCATTAGGAATGATGCAAAAGAGAGAAACACATATCTTATCAGATTTTAGTGCGTCTAGATATCACATACAAGTATCTCGAGATATATGGAGTCAAAAATAGGTGTAATTTGCTCTAGATACATTACATTTGAATGAATTAATACATTAACAAATTTCACTCGCCTCTCTCTCATCTCGCTCACCACTCTCCTATGGACAAATCTCGCCAAAACATGTATCTAGGTGTATGTGACTTGAAATCTGGTATGAAATTATTGTCATATCATTTCAAGAGCTAATATTAAACATTAATTAGTAGGGATAGTGTAGTAAAATACGACAAGCATTACTAAATTGAAATTTGGTATGAAATTATTCTCCATATCATTTATATGTCAAAAGTGACAGATAAAAATGAAATTTTTTTTTAGAATAAATAACATTCTCCATATCATTTATAAGTGAAAAGTGTCAAATAAAATTGAAAATTTATTTCAAAATAAATAAGAAGTAAAATTGGACGGAGAGTGTATGTTGTAAGTTGTAACTCTCCTTTTTGCACATCAGCGGCTGAGAGAGCAGTCATGGAACGTGTACATTTGCACCCACCGGCACCGCCACTGCCCCCATTGTTGCGCCCAATGCGACGGGCCGTACCGGATTATCAGGGGCTAGATTTCCCAGTCGAATCGGATTGCTCGCCGGTTAGCAGCGACGACGAAAGTGAGTATTATGTATCTAATAATGAGTATGACAATTGCACCGACGACGAAGGTGAGGGTTATGATTCAGAACTAGAATCCGATAATTCTATTAGCGAGGTAGATGACTCTATTTCCTTTTCTGAAATACGTAGATGCATCACCTAGTTATCATTAATCTGTATATACGCATACCTGGGTGTGCCGGATTTTCAGAGGGTAGACTTCCCAGACGTACTGGATGCCCCGCTGGTGAACAAAGAAATCGAAAGCATCGAGGACAAAATTGAGGAATGTGTATCTAATGAAGATGACAATAGCACCGACGACGAAGGTGAAAGTTCTGAGGGTGAGCAGGTTATATCCAGAGGATCTGACTATGATTCAGAAGTGGAATGCAATGTACCTTTTTGGGTGACCTACTTCCAACAGGTTGATGAGAGCGAGGTAGCTTACTCTATTCTTTTTTCCCTGAAATACTTAGATGCATCACCTAGTTGCCTTTACCTTTGGTTTTGTTGTGCTTTAGCTGCTACATGACAATTTTTATACAAGTTAACTAGTTGTATCTTAGTTACTTACCTTTTAGTTAATAGTTCAAGTTCACTACTACTAATCACCTGGTTTATGTCAATGCACAATCAACAAGAAAGTATCAGTTTGTACCGCAAATAAAAAACATTCTAAGGCACTCCCCTGAAATAACTAGCTATAAGAACAAGTTTGATGCAATTTAATTAGTGATGGTTGTCTCATTGTATTTGATAGCGTATTGATGTTAAAAAACAATACAAAAAATATCCTGGGCGACGCCTGCTGCCCTCCTATCCCCTACGCCACTACTTACGTGATCGTAAAAAAAGAAGGATGTTGAGGGGTTATGCTGAAGGAGCACTTAAGAAATATAATGATGATAAGGTATGATCTAGTAACTCATGCTGTCTTTCTTATCCACTATTTTTTTGTGCTCTAATCACACTTTTCATTTCCTTCCCTTTTCCTTTGTTTGTATTGTTCAGAAAGCTAAGAAAGTTTGCTTGTACTCGTTGTAGGGCACGGACTATGTGTTTGAGAGAGTTCGGAAGGTGAAGGGATATGGCTGTCGTGACCACATGTACTTTCTTATCTTTTTAGCCAAGATGGGTAATGGATATAGGCAGTTTTTTCAAGCTATGGTGGTCAAAGATCAAAAGGATAATGTGGACTTCCCGGTCGTCATGTCAAGGGTAGATGATTAACTTCTAGACATTTTAAGATGTTGCTTCTGATGTTATAACATGTTTAAATCTCTGACAGTAGTCTTCAAGTATCATTACTGCTTATTTGTTATAGTAGAACCAATAGTTTTATGTCTAATTCACATCTATAAGATTAAGACCGTTATAAATATATTAGCATACTTTAGGAATCAACTAACAAGTAGCAACAATGGAAGGCTTAAGTTTTTCTAGGAAGTGTACTACGTTCTCTATCTAACTTTATGTGACAGCATTTGACATGTCACATTGTTCAAGATTATAATTTGTTTATATTGTATAAGTAGTATCAAAGAAAATCTCATTGTAGAGGTGGAAAAGCATTCTAAGTTAAGAATAAAACTCATCAAAGACCAATTTTGATTGATTTATTGAGGTTAGCTTTCTACTGGATGATGTTTGAAATGTTTCTGATAATGAAGTTTTGGTGCTGAGTTTTTCAAGTATATTCGAAGTTATTCCTTTTCCATCAGTTGCTTTTTGTTTGTATATAGATTGCACTGTTTTCTGTTTTGAAATAATCTGCACTATGTAGTTTGTTGATTTTAGTGAAATAGGTAAATGTTTTCATGGAGTTGTTCCAGACTTGGACCAACAGGGCTGCAGTTGCTTTTTGTTTGTATATATATTGCACTGTTTTCTGTTTACAAATAATCTGTATTATGTAGTTTTGTTGATTTTAGTGAAATAGGTGAATATTTTCGTAGAGTCATTTCCGACACTAATCAACAGTGTGTGGAACTAACATTTTACAATGCGCAATTTTCTCACTTATAGCAATGAATTCTCAGTGTTTTGAGTAAGCAGTTTATTTTCTGGTTTATTTGAGATACATGTCATTCTTCCCTTGGGTTAAATTTGTTCTGAGAAACTGCCAAGTTGTTTTATAAGAGATTAAGGTTAGTGAATCATCAAAGTGTTATGTTTTAATGTGCTAGGAGTTGTGGTTACTGCTGTGAGCTTAATTGCTTAAAGAATTGCTAATTTTCAACATTTGCAGTTTACTCACCAGCTCTCATCTCTTTTGTTATAATTATACAGGTGAAGAATTCTTGGGACTTCTGGTGACTTGAAGTCTGCATTTAAATCTCCTTTCCTAGTACTTAGCTTAACCTTGAGTATTACGTTAAATGCTATTGTGAGGATGTTTATCTGGATTACAAGTTTTGTAATGTCATGTTAATAGAACTGTTCATATTTGTTTGACATGTTAATTCTTCTATATATTTTTATTCGGTCAATTGAGAATCGTGTGTGTTTGCAACAAATTGGTAAACCACACAAATAAAATCTGAAAAACATGCATATATTGATAAATATACGGGTACAATTTTGTTCCTCCCTTGATTAAACTCTCCTAAGATTTATCCATGATTCGAGAGCCGTTAGTGACGTATTTCTCGAACTATGATGATTTAGATTTGACCTCTATATGAACATTCCATCAACTTATGAAGTATTCGAGATCTTGATCTTTAAAAATACCCAAGAGTTTATGGGATATTTTGAGATGCATTTAAAGGGAATTTTGTACCCTTTATATAGGCGTGAACTAGGGTTTAGGGTTGAGTAGCCTCCAAGAATCCTAATTTGAGTTGAACACAATTTGTAGAGTCCCAACTCGAATTGAACGCATCTTTTAGAGTCCCACAGAATTTCAATGTCTACAAATGCCCTCGCTTCAAGGCTTGTCGGAGTGTAGACTTGATAGAACTCAAAGACGAGGCTTGAAGTACTCATTCTTCCACCTTTGCAGCTTCAAATTTTCAGATTTGATTTAACAGAGAAGAGATGAAGGGTAAATTTGGTCACACTGGGCGTGCCTATTTGTTTGCAACAAATTTTTAAGTGACAGAAAAAAAATTACAATCACAAATAAAATATGAAGAAACATAACTTTATTGATAAAGATAGATTGCGGGTACAATTATGTTCCTCCCTTGATTCTACTCTCCTAAGATTTATCGAATTACTCTGCTAAGATTTATCCATGATTCGAGGATCTTTAGTAGCGTATTTCTCAAACTAGGATGATTTAGGTTTGATCTATATATGAATATTCCATTAATTTGTGAAATATTCGAGATCTTGAACTTTAAAAATACCCAAGAGTTTATGGGATATTTTGAGATGCCTTTTAAGAGAATTTAGTACCATTTATATAGGCATAAACTAGGGTTTAGGGTTGAGTAGCCTATAGGAATTCTAATTGAAACTGAACACACCTTCTAGAGTTTCAATTCGAATTGAACGTAGAGTCCCACAAAATTTCAATGTCTACAAATGCCCTCTGCTTCAAGGCTTGTCGGAGTGTAGACTCGATGAAACTCAAAGACGAGGTTTGAAGTACTCATTCTTCCACCTTTGCAGCTTCCGATTTTCAGATTTGATTTATGTGAGAAGAGATGAAGGGCAGATTTGGTCCCACTGGGCGTGCCAATTTGTTTGCAACAAATTTTAAACATATGAAAAATAAATCAACCACACAAATAAAATCTGAAGAAACATAACTTTATTGATAATTATGCGGGTACAATTCTGTTCCTCCCTTGATTCTACTCTCCTAAGATTTATCCATGATTCGAGGGCCGTTAGTGACGTATTTCTCGAACTAGGATGATTTAGATTTGACTTCTATATGAATATTCCTTTTGTGGAATATTCGAGATCTTGATCTTTAAAAATACCCAAGAGTTTATGGGATATTTTTAAAATGCATTTAAAGGGAATTTTATACCCTTTATATATGCGTGAACTAGGGTTTAGGGTTGAGTAGCCTCCAAGAATCCTAATTTCAGTTGAACACAATTTGTAGAGTTCCAACTCGAATTAAATGCATCTTATAGAGTCCCACAAAATTTCAATGTCTACATGTGTTCCAATGAGCTATATAAATCCTCATACTGATGGATATAAAATGTCGAAAACAGATCTTTAAACTTTTGTGCACCACATAATAGGATGTTTGAATGCCTTGGTGACTAGTTCTATTAAATTAAAACCCAAAATTTACTCCTTACATTATGAATAAAATAAGAAATACTAAGATCAATCTAGTCTAGACCTTATATAATGATTTAAATACGTGTATGAACTCTGATAAACTTATAAAACAAAATGTATTTAACTGTGTCATTCAAATCAATGTTAACGCCTTGAAGCACATCTATATACCTTAGATATGTGTGTTGTATCATATAGCTCAAGTCCCTAACACTGAGACTTTTTGGTTGAACAAATTTGGACATTATCATAATCAACGTCTCCTCTAACTTTTATGTTCATAAAACATTGCACAAGATACATTAAGACCGAAAGATGTGCTAGCAAAGAAAAAAAATGAACCTTGACAATTGAACACACTTGATTTTGTATCTCTACTTTTGTGGCAAAATTCTGTAATTGTGCTATATGTGTCGTTCTATTTCGTACCTCACACTCAATATGTTGACATATAATATCTGACATACACAACGTTAACTTTCAAATTTAATTACAACTTCAGAAATTACTCTATAACGGGACAAGTTAAATTCGTAACTCAACTACGGATTATTTTACCAAATCCATAACAACCCCACATCTTTTCGTAAGTGTTCTTTGCTAGGTAGAATTTAACTCTCCTCTCTCTTTCCCATATCCCACGATTAGCAGGGCGTGCAACTTTGGTTCAACTTTTGTTTTAATCTCCTCTTCTCTTGCCTCAAACTCTTTCTCTGTAAGGCCCATATACACTTTCTGATAAAATAGACAAACATGATACAACACGAAAAAATGCATTTAATAACTTAAATGTGACTTCATTATAACCAAATATTACCTTCTCGGGTGGCTCATTGCCTTTGAAAATGAGGACATCCATTTTAGGCCCCAAATTTGAAGGGTCCAATTTTTTAGTAATAATAAAATTAATATAAGTCTTTCTTAACAATATATATATATATATATATATTTTAATCTTGTGGTACTAAACATATCATGTGGAAGTTAAATTTGAAAATTAATAAAAAAGAAAGAAACATTCTTTAATGTTTCGAAACGAACTAAAAAAAGACATATATATATATATATATCTTTAGTTTAAGACCTTAGAAAAAATAAAGTTCTTTAATTAAAAGAAATAAATAACTTTGCATCTCAGAAATAAAGAAATAATTAAAAATTAAACCTCCGATTACTAATTAGCTTGAGCCGCCACTGCTCTTGCCTCAAGCTCTTTCTCCATAAGGCTCATATACACTTTACAATAAAATACACAACATGATACAAGAAAACACATTTAATAAAGTAACGTGACTTAATTATAACTAAATATTACCTTAGAAAAACTTCGGGAGTACAGAATTGTGCAGTGGATGCTGCTCAATGGCTTTTTCTATCTTTTTCATTTGGTCTTTCTTTAAGTCATTCTCCCTTTTTCCACGTATCGTTGAAACCTTTTATTTTAATAAAGTAAAAAGAATTTATATACTATAAAAAATGTTAAAACAACTTAAACAATTAAACTAACCACATCAAACTTTTGATAGATCCAGTGTTGATAGATGCACCCTTTTTGGCTTCTACAAGATATTTTTAGTAAGAGTGATAAAAAATAAATCAAATAATATTAACTATAGTAACTATATTTTGGCTTCTCCTAGATATTTTTAATAGGAGTAATAGAAAATACATCAAATAATATTAACTATACTAACTATATTTGTTGGATCAATACATTTATATGTATTTCTTATTCCTTATATGGATACATTCTTCAGAGATAATAATCCTATAATCCTTTACTCTTGATCATCGAACAATATACCGTGCTCTAAATAATCTAATTACAGAACCTTCAGTCAGAATAACTAAGAAACAAAAGATTTCTTAAAAGAAGAAAAGAGTAAAAATCATATAAAAGAGAAAAAATTAAACTTACTCGCGAGATCTGAGAGAGGAAATTTCAGACACTTGAGTTGTGGATATAATGTCGCAACTTATGCATTGTGAGAAAGTTGAATTGGATTTTTAGGGATTTTTAAGGTGAAAGGAGATTTGTGAAAACTTGGTAAGAACGAAATTGCATTTAGAGAAGAAGGAAAAATTCAAGAGCTACATTACAATGTTAATCACACCATCTCTCTCTCTCTCTCTATATATAGATATATATACCCCTTCAGATGTATCTGTAATTAACTCAGTGGAGTGGAACAGTAAAATAGATCGGTACTATTTATAAACCTACAACTGTAACTTAGTGGGACAGTGTAATGGAACAGTAGAAATAGACTGGTGTTATAGTGTCAAACAAGTGTAACCAATAAAAATTTTGGCGCCCATTTTTACTTTTTTATTTCACTTGGTGCTTCATCCTGAAATATTAAGAATTAGAGGCCAAATATTTATTTTCTTTTTATATTAGAATAATATTTAAAAAATAAAATTTGTTTTAGGGACCAAAAAATAATCTCATTCTTATAAATATATTTTTAGAACCAGATTAATGGATTGTTGCTAAATGTTGTCTCTATTAAGCCTTTTTCTTGTAGTGATATAGAAGAAATATACGCATACATGTATTTACATTGTTGAAAATAATCGAATATTTGATTTTCTTGCTCAAAATCGACGGTAAAAAAGTGGTATAGGGTTTCGAGTAATTTGATTATAGTCAATGATTTGATTAAATAAGAATAGCTTGACCTGAATATGTATGCTGATTTGTGGGGATTGAGAAATATGAGTAGGGCCATCCCGTGGACTCAATAAAAATAAATTAAAAAATAAAAATAAAATAAAGTATTAAAAATGACAAGACTCCAAACTCAAAATCTATTTAATGTCATAAATATCAAAATTTAAATACATATTATGTTTATAAAATATGTTTTACATAAAATAAATTTTTTCTATAATTTTATTTGTGGATTTGATTGTCAAGTAGTAACAGTAAACAACATACAATATCGTCTTGTCAATATTTGTGATAATATTTTTAAATTATAAATTGATTTAAAAAATTGGGTTACCCCGACACAGCTCGTAGCCCGCGTACTTGTAGGCTGTGTTGACCGTTTCCAGGTCCACAAAAAATGAATTAGACCGGTCTGACCCCTTCAAACTTCAAAGCTTGTATGGATTAGCCTAAATTGGGTGGATCAGCTTATATTGATAGTTCTACTTTCAAGTGTTTGGTTGTCAAAAAGAATTTTAAAAAATGGGGAGAATATTTTTCACGAAATAAAAAAAAATGGCTTATCATCTACCTCTTTAATTTCACTTTTGTATGAATCATGGAAGTCATAAACTCCACATAAGAAAAAAACAAATAACTTTAATTTCACTTATACTGTCAATTATATATACCAAAAATTATATGTGTCGTTCTATTTCGTACCTCATACTTAATATGTTGAGATATAATATTTGGCATACACAATGTTAACCACATTTGTTTCCCAAATAAATCACAACTTCCAAATTTAATTACAACTTCAGAATTTACCCTATAATGAGATAAGTTAAATCCGTAACTAAACAACGGATTATTTTACCAAACCCACGATAGCCCTACTTCTTTCCGTAAGTGTTCTTTGCTAGGTAGAAGTCAACTCCAGTCTCTCTCTCATATCCCACAATTAGCGGCGTGCAACTTTGGTTCAACTTTTGTTTCAATCTCCTCTTCTCTTGCCTCAACCTCTTTTGTTGTAAGGCTTCTCATATACACTTTCTGATAAAATACACAACATGATATAACATGAAAAAATACAATTAATAACTTAAATTTGACTCTATTATAACCAAATATTACATTCTCAATGATGACTCATTGTCTTTAAAAATGAGGCATGTTTCATCTTCTTAGGCACCAAATTTGAAGGTCTCAATTTTTTATAGTAGTAATAAAATTATTATAAGTATTTTTTAACAAAATAATTATACTAGATCTTTTAATTTGTTTGTCTTTCTTTTAGTTTGTTTCGAAACTCTAAAGAATGTTTCTTTCTTTTTTGTCAATTTTTTACATCTAACTTCCACATGATGTGTTTAAGACCACAAGATTAAAAAAAATGATATTATATATAGATGTATGTATCTTTAGTTTAAGACCATAGAAAAAAAATATATGCTCTTGTCTCAAGCTCTTTCTCTGTAAGACCATTTTACACTTTCTGATCAAATAAATAACATAATATAGTATGAGAAAACACATTTAATAAAGTAAACATGACTTAGTTATAATCAAATATTATCTTCCCGTGATATTTAGAAAAACTCTAGGCGTACGAAATTGTGCGTGTCAATGGTTGCCGCTCAATAGCTTCTTCTTCTTTTTTTCATTTCATCTATTCCTAAGTCATTCTCTTTTTTTCCACACAGCGTTAAAACCCTTTATCTTATTAAACTTCTGCAAAGAAAAAAAAATTGTTGAATAAAGTAAGAAGAATATATATAGTATAAAATAAGTTAAAACAAATTAAAAAATTAAACTAACCACTTCTTTTGATGGATCCAATGTTGATGGAGATTTGCACGCATCCTTTTTGGCTTCGCTGGATTGAGGCATTTATGTGATTCTTATCCCCTTATATGGATACATTTTTGTTTTAGAAATAATTTCATGATCCTTCGCATACTCAAATGCTTGATCATAATGGTAACTGAAAGACTCTCTACATTTTAGAAATTTGAACTTTTCAGGTTGTCCAGAATGTATGAAAATACAATCTATTAACTGTTGTTTCGAAAGTGAGATTATCTCCCCCTTCAAAATAGCATAGGATGATGTAATTGCTTCGATATTATAAGTTTTTTTTTTCAAAAATATACGGTGTATAATAAAATATTAATTACATCCACATAATTATATTATTATTATAATAATAATAATAATAAAACAAAGTTTAATCACTTGATTTATTATTTTTATTTTAAATATTTTTATTTTCTATATAATCAATACATATAATAATTTCATTAGATAATAATTTCATTAAATAAAGTCTTATGATGTTAAAGTAATTATAACCAAATATATTATTACAATATAATTTTAATATGAAAAATCAAATCAAATTGATTAAAAGTTTAAAATATTTAATTCAATTGAGCAAAGAAAAATCATATCAAACCAAAAAAAATAGATCACTTTGAATATATTTTTAAAATTTTGTATAAAGTTCTCTTGTAAAAAATATCTTTAAAAATATTTATGATCTCATTCAATGTAAAGAAGATAGAGTGAATGTAATTTTAGTATTATTTTGTGAAAGTAGCTAAATAGAATTTTCAACTCAAATGCGGTTAATCAATATAACAAGCCTGATTAGATATTTAAATCTTCTGTATTTTAGTATATATATACTGATTAAAGTTTCTATCTATAAATCAAAATAAAACTCATTAAAGTAATAATACTACCTCCATTTTTTAATTGTCATAGCTTCCCTTTTTAGAGTTAAACTATAAAAAAATTGACTAATATTTTATGATATATTTTTTCATCATATTGATATGCAAAAAATTGCAATTTATAGTACTTTTCATATAGTTTTTGAATAGCTAAATTTTTTGTTTAAACTATCGAATTAATGTAATCTAATTTAACCTTAAAAATTAGTTAAATTGACTTTCAAAAAAACGCAACATGACAAATAAAAGTGGACGGAGGGAGTAACGCATACCACATTTGCCTTGGTCGTCGATACTAAGGAGACAATTTTTGCCCAATCATGTAAATTTGACCTGAAAAAAACAAAGAAAGGATTATATACTTTACTACTAAAAAAATAAAATACATTCCTAAAGAAACTCAATTGAGCAATCGCAGGGTCTTCGGGCACTGATACTCTTGGCTAGGAGCGTCAAATAGGCGGGTTAGATATAAATTAGATATTAAAATGGATTGATATAAAAATTGAGTTCGGTTTTGACCCACCCAAGTTTATATTTGGCTCAAATGGGCTCAAAATTGGATTGAATCCTAACTTGCCCAGTTTGACTCGGTTAACCTCAATAATTTCAATATATTGTTATTTAACTTTTGAAACCACAATTTAAATTTCAACTTAAGAAAAATTTAAAAAATAAGTTATAAATGTATAGATAAATCCTAAAAGATATAAAATAGATAGCAATTCATACCTTAAATATAGGAACATACATTACATCAATGCAAATAAAGAGTCAGGTTGAAATTGGAGATCAAATTGGGCTCGATTGAAGATTCTCTTAAAATGGCTTAAAACTTTAATGGGTTTAGACTTGAGATTGAAGCCAATACAAATTATTCTGAGCTCAATCCTTAAAATTCTGACCACAATTTAATTTCAAATGTTCTCAAATGGGCTAAAAATTGGATTGGGTCCTGACTAGCCCAATTTGACTTGCTTAGCCTCAATAATTTCAATATATTGTTATTTAACTTTTATAACTTCAATTTAAATTTCAACTTAAGAAAATTTTAAAAAATAAGTTACAAATGGATAGATAAATACTAAAAGATATAATATAGATAGCAATTCATACTTTCAATATAGGAACATACATTACATCAATAAAAATAAAGAGTCGAGTTGAAATTGAAGATTAAATTGAGCTCGATTGAGGATTCACTTAAAATGGATTAAAGTTTTAATGGGTTGAGACTTGAGATTGAAGTCAATACAAATTATCCTGAGACTAACCCAGAATACCTATAGTTGGGCTCACTTTTGACACCTATACTCTTGACTCCGGCCAGAGGTTTCATGATTATGTATAACACTATGCAGATAAAGTAAAAAGAATCTCATGAGAAACATATAGTAGTTATGCTTATATTAATTATACATAAACTATTTTTATGCATTATTTGGTTTGATATATTAAAAATAACATATATTGCTTTAAAAAATTAATTATAAAGATATCCTCCACAATTATGATTGTAATAAAAAGTTTAGGGTAATTGAGTCTATAATTAAGTTGATGCATGCATTAAAAACATTACATTATTAATACCTAGAAATTCATGATATTAATAATATACTCACCTTAATACACAATAGAGTGTATAACTAATACAAGTTTTAGACATACATGAAAAAGTGTACCAAACAAGGTACTATTAATACCCAAAGTTAACATAATATATATACATGCATTATTCTCCTATTACACTCAACTCTATCAATACATGTATTATTTCTCTTAATACACTTTACCAAATGACTCTTTTAAGTGTATTTTACTCTTTTCCTATTTTAGGTATATTTTATATATGGAAAAATATTTTTAAGTGTTTGTTTGTCAAAAAAAAATGGGGAGAATATTTTTCACTAAATAAAATAAAAATAAAAATAAAAATGACTTACCTTGCTCTTGGATGGATCATGGAAGTCACTTTCCTATACGATTATCTCAAATTTTATCTCCACGTCATTATTTTAACCAACACTTAAACATTATTAGCAATATTCAATAGTAATAATTTTTTTGTTAAAACACTACACAGTCTTATATTATTATCAATCTCTAATAAATATATTTTCTTGAAAATACCATCCGCTCTCCAATTATATATTATTGTACGTAGCCCATATTGCAGCTCTTGATGCAAATATATTGACAGCATTTCTTCCTCATGAAGGAGACAATAGATTTGATCTTATCGGTTTAAATTATATATAAATTGATAGCACAATTTAACTTACAACTATATGGTATATGAAGAGTTTTCATTGTTATACGTCCGTTTAACGGAAAAGAACATAAACATAACTTATACTAGCTCGTATATGATTGAGAAAATGATTTACAGAATTTAAGGACGTTCATTACATGTCAGGTGTGTATTCAAAGTACCGATCCTTAAATAGTCATCTTCACAGAATTGAATTATTATTTTTTTGTTTTACCGCACCCGGTGTCCGGTCCGGAGCCTGACTAAATCCGAATTCGCACCAAAAAGTTCTACGTGAGGGTAAAGTACTCACTGACAAAGATGACTCTGTACCAAGAGGACTTGAATCCAAGACCGTTTGATTAAGAATGAAAATATACTTATCACCCCACCACAACCTTCGTAGGTGCACAAAATTGAATGTGAGGATAGGTTCGACCTTGAATCTTTTACAAACCATCTTGATTTAGATGTCTGCCTGTCTATATTAAATAAATAAAAGGTACGCAGATATAATACCAAAATATTGGTTAGTATCTTCCTAGTTATTGGGTAGCTTGTTAACTCTCTGTTCTTGTCTATATTGGATCACTATTCCTCTTCAATCACTCAGACCTCACGAGATGACTTGCTGAGTTATTTCGAATTTAATCGAACTTCTGTATCAATTAGTCACAAATTCTGTTTCCCTAAATGTGAACTAAATTAAGTAATTGGTTCACATTTATGTGTGATTAAAAAGAGAGGTGTGATTGTCCATGATTATACAAAAGAACAATGAACATTTGGCACATTAACACAATTTTGAAGATTTCTTTAATTCTTTTTCCATTTCTCGAAACATGGCTCAACTCGGCCATAAAATTAACTTTACATATAAATCAATCCTAAGCGCCTACCTCAAAACAGCTTCCTACTAACAACCAAGAGCAAGGTCGAAAATCTCAATTTTCATTTCTATCATGCTCTCTCCTTTCACCACTAATAATATACAAGTAAAAATGGACTCTTACTTCTGCAAGAAGCATTCCAAGGATGATCAAACGGCAAAAATTCAGGTCAATGCTTGCTTAAACTGTGACCATCTCTGTTCTTGGAACTCCAGGCTTCATCTCCAAACACTTCCTCAATCATAGAGCAGGTTGGTAACAAATCAACTTCATTCTTAGCACAGCTTAAGTACCCCATGTCCCACTCTTTACCATTAGATGGCTCCATCACAAAATCATGCACACTGCCAATGCCAACACCAGCAAAATGACTTGCCCAGTGTTTACAATCATCAGTTTTTACCTGTGGTGTTTCTGAAGAAGCCCCAGCTGCATCAGTGGTACAAGAGTTATCTTCGACATCATGGTTACCCACTTCATTTGAATGATGTCTGTCTAGAGGCTGAATATTGTGTCCACAACTACTGTTATTATCAATCAATTCATCGGGACATGCTTTTGACGCATCACTCAATACCTTCCTCCTGCAAAAGTTTATCGTCCGATAATCTTCGAAGGTTGAAACACCAGCTTCTTCATCATATGCTTGTTTTTCAGTCACATATATCTCATTGTGACCAGGATAATTTTGATATATTGGTGATTCAACCATAGAATCCTCATCTTCATCTGTCATTTGAGCTCCCGTAGCAACAACATCGTCATCGATCTCCTGCCATTCATCGTTATCACTGTCTATATTTGATGGGTCAAACCTATTCTGCTTGGCACGCTTCCGCAAAATAAAGACATTGAAGTAATAGCTAACGAGATCTCTCTTGCTCCGTGAAGGAAATTCAACAGCAAGGTGGTCCCAGAAATTCTTGCCTAGTGCTGCAGGATTGGAAAATACAACTTCATGAAATAATTCCTCTTCCTCTTCACTCCATTTCTCTGCCACTATCTCTCCCATATCATAAACACCCAACCTAACAAATGTTTCCTCACCCAAGGCCGCCTTAAGTTTCTCCCTTGCTTCCATGATGTGCAGCCGAACACATCCAAAGGAACCAGCATCTTCACAGGAACACCCATTTTTTCCTGCTCCAACATTCTCCTCGTGGTCTGCAGGTAATTCCAATTTAGGCATTGGAATGATACATGTCCCAGCAAGTTTATTTTCTTCATCATGATGATCCACAAAACCTGATTCTAGAGCTTGAGATGGAAGATTTGGGCTTTCTTGAGTGCTCTCCTTCATGGATATATTTTTACAATCATATGCACCCCATTCTGGTAATTCGGCTTGGAAATCTGGTCCAATGGGAACCGATTTCCTAGGAGGATTGTTCAAAAGAGGGTAATAGACCTCCATTGGATGTATAACAACTCTGAATGAAGGATCAGTATTGTAATATTTAGAAGCCGTCAATACATGAAAAGGCACCTCAGACCTGATGTCTTCTTTGCTGGTGCTACTAGAGGTCCAAGAAGAGTTTGAAGCAGAGCCGTGAATGCTCGTCTCAATTGCTTTCTCAGAAGAAACAGGAACTGCAGCCACATCGCAACTATCAGGTCTCTTCTCACTGGAAGCTTTGACTTCTGAAAAGTTCTCATCTCCACCTACCAAAGACCATAAATTTAGATCATCCAAGGATAAGGAAATCTACAAATTAATTCACATCCAAACGTGCTGCTAAAAGAGCAACCTCCTAATGACAAGATGCTTGCCAAGAGTATCAAAAGTTTGTGTAAATAAAAGCATTCAAACCATTACTCACAAAGCAGTTATAACAACGTAAATCATTTCAGGAATTTGATAGAATAATCTCTTCCTAACCTGAAGTGTAAGAGTTAGGAGCCACTGATTCACACGGAAACTGCAAAAAGGAAACTAGCTGACTACTCGGTTCTACATGTCTCGGCTGCTTAGATGAAACCTCATACAACTTTTCTTCACTGCATGGTCTTTTTTGCACCATATTTAACTGCAAAAGGAAGTTGAAGAAGGTGTTAAGCAGATTCAGAAAAGGGAAAATGGAGGAGAATTAAGTTCCACACACTCAAAAACATTGATGCAGCCAATTCCATAAGACACACAAGATATCCAGAGCATTCTTCAAACAAAAAAATACATGAGAGATGTAGACACAACATCCAGCATTGAACACAAAAATGAAATCTTTTTAGTCATAGCTAATCAAAACATTGAGAATTTCTAGTTAAAGATAATAACTTCCCCCCACAGAAAAGGAATTGACACTAACAAAATACTGCATACCGACAGAAATTAAACTATCAATAGCATAGTAATAAAGAACAAGAGAAAAATCAGAGAGAATGTTGAAGGAAGTAGCAACATAGAACACCCATATGATAATAAAGAACAAATATAGACAAGACTACAAATTGTCGAGCACAGTTGGACTTTCAGGTAGATAAACAGTCCACTCTGTTTCAAGCAAAGAATCTAAGTAATACAGTAGTTGAAAAGGTTGCCACTCGAGAGGTAAATGTCTAAAGGACATAGTAATCATCATCATCATTTGTATAATAAGTTTCTAATTTGTGACACGTGGCACGTGTACAGTGAAAATGGAGTGGCTCAGAAAGTTTGATAATAAAAATCTAAATATTAAAAAAAATTGTTTATTTACATGTGCAAAATAAACAAATTTAAAATAAATAAAAAACAGAGTGGGATCTTTGGTTTTGAGCTAATTACAATCAATCGACAGTCGAATTCAGGAAATCGAATGTATTTTTTTTGTTTTGTTCTGGAAATCGTGACCTAAAATGAATTAATTACAATTTTATGAATTAAAAAAACCTAACCCTAGATCCCCAAATTTGAAATCGATGTAAAAAATATTTAAAAAAATCAAATCGACCAGAAATGATGCGACGAATCGCAGATCGAGCACGAAGAAAGACTGTTTAAACAAAAAAATCCTCAAAATCACAAACGAAAAAAAAAACACAATCGATCCTTTTTATTTCTCAAGAAATCAAGAGATGATAACAAAATCAAGCTAGAAACTGAATTAATTTCATGAAATGAAGGTAGATCGAACAGATCTGATGAAAAAACGATAGATCTAGAAACCCTAACCTCGGAATTAGATTTCCAGACGGATAGATCCAAAAGAGGTACCAATCGATAGAGAATGAAACGAATTAGAAGGATCGGAGGTTGATTTGATCTTCAACAAGAAAAATCAAGGTCGATTGAAGGGGAAGAAGATGAGAAATTGGAATTGGGGAAAAAATTGATGACGAAAAAATAGAGGGTAAAGGTGGGTCAAAGGGGATTCGGTTATTGATGTGCCCGAAATAGTAACACGTGTGGTCAAAAAGGGCTCCGTAATCACAGGTAATTACGACAAATACCCCTAGTATTGGAAAATAATGGCTGCCCCACTTTAGACTATTTATCTATGTGCTCAATCTGTGGGCTAAAAGAGTTGGAAAGAAGTGATGTGACACGTGCCATGTGCTAAATAGTTTTATCATATTTTTTAAAATAATTATATTACCTATAATAATAAAATTCTATATAAGCATTTGTTGATGATTTTAGTAAAAATAATTGATAGTATTTGTTTTATTTGAACGTATGTGGTATTATTTGATTAGGCATAAAATTTAAGAAAAAAATTAAAATTTATGGTGTAAAATAAATTTTAGATATTTATATGGCTACATATTATTTCATCAAAAGGTGAAATGAAAATTTTAGAATAAAGTTATTTCTAATTATAAAGATATGATATTAAATGAGAATTTTAAAATTAAAATATTTCTAATTATAAAAATGTGACATTGAAATGAGAATTTTAATTTAAGTTATTTCTAATTATAGGATATGACATTAAATGAGAATTTTGAAGTTGAGTTATTTCTAATTATAGAAAATTACATTCTTCTTTATACGAATTAAAAATGAAAGTATGTCACATAAATTAAGACAAAGCGGGTTACTTATTATTTCATATCATATATTTTCCATTAATGTCAAAATATTGCATCTTGTATATAAGTTAAACGTTTTTCCTAGCGAGAAATGTTTTTTGGTTACACCTTTTTCAATATATTTTTTCTCTCAACTCGTCTTGAATAGCTTAGTTATTTATCCTATCTTTTTTTGTATGTTCATACATTCATCTCAACATCATCATTTTGCTACTCTCATATTTTGAATATGTGAAGTTTTTGACTGACCAACAGTCCGTCCATACAACATAGCTAGTATGACCATCACTTTATAAAACTTATCTTTAAGGTTTGGTGACACATTTTTGTCGCATAAGATACCAGATGCGATTTTCATTTCATCTATATCACAATACGATGTATAACATCATGGTCCATCTCTCAACTTCCTTAGATTATGAATCTAAATACTTGATCTCTCTTCGGGGTTGTATATGTATCAATCCTTACTTCCACATCTGTCACACGAGTCATATCATTGAACTTGCACTACAGATACTCTATCTTAATTCTATTCAGCTTAAACCCTTTGGACTTTAGGATTTGTCTCTAAACCTCTAACCTATTATCAACTCTGTCACGTGTCTCGTCAATTAAAGCTATGTCGTCTGCAAATAGCATACATCATGACATCTCCCATTGGATATGTTGTATCAATTCATCCACTAGTAATATAATTAGAAATGGGCAAAGAATCGACCCTTGGTGCATTAATCTCATCTCCACTTGAAAGTGCTTAGAGTTTCCTCCTAGTGTCCTCATTGGGTATTGACTCCGTCATATATACATCTCCTTAATTATTCTAATTTACGTCACATGTATATCTTTAACCTCCAAACATCTCTATAACACCCCTCCTATAGACTTTGTCGTAAGCTTTTTCTATGTCAATGAACAACACATATAAGTCCCTCTTCCTCTAGCCTATAATGTTCCATCAATCTCCTAATCATATGTATCGTTCATTTAGTCGATCGTTCCAACATAAATTTGAATTGATTTTCGTGAAGTCAATGTATCTAATTTTCTTTTTTGGGGGGAATAAAGGCAATGTACTTAAGACATGACAGCTCCTATGATTCATTTACATACATATCATCCATTTGTTTTATAAACTCACTATCTATTAATAGTAAAATAAAATAATAAAACAATACGAGTATTGAAGTCAATACATATAGTTTGAGCAACATTAACATTTAACAAAAAAAAAAATATACTGAACCTAAATTTTATGTATGTTCCTGCGTGGTTAGATTTCTCAAACATGAATTTTTAACGTTTAAAACTTGAGTTTTCTTTTCCAAAATAAACTTTGCTCATGCTTGCATCTAAGGATAAAATCTTTAGTATAGTAATTAATACTCATTCTTTCATAGTTCTTCCCACATCACAAGCAGAGAGGAGAAGTGAGCAAATGCAGTGATATAGAATAAGGGCTGGGCTAACAGATAATCATACTTACCTGGACGGGGTCAATGGGTGATCATGAAGATCCATGGCCTAGGTTGGTGACCTCCATTGCACTTAGGAGGGGTGCCCGCCTAAGGTCGGCCCAAGTGGTCGAGCCTACATCATAATTTGTGGCAGAGGGGGCCTGCGTTCGCGCAGCCCCTACCCAAATCTAAGTCCAATATTTGTGAACTTTCAGGTCCAATGGTTTGAGCTAGCCTCAATAATTTCTGATGTCTTTGAAGTAAATGTTGTATTTGTTAATTGTTTGATTTGTGACACAACAATAATAGTTACTTTCTAAGTGTGAAACAATTAGTATGTAATGTAAATTGTTGAAAGTGCACTAATTGGAAAGTACTTAATAAAGTCTATGCAAAACCAGCAGCAATTGGCCTTTGTTTATTGCATGTTTAAAAGATAATGTCTTACTCACAAATATAAGCCTGAGATGTGACACAAGTTTGGAAATAGTGGAAGTGCAACAAGAAAGTTGAGTCTATTTTTTGTGTGTGTGAAAGAACATAGTTAGGCATTTAGCCAAAACTTGCCTAACAATGTACTTAAAAATTTTTTGCCTAACTGAATTAGCTAGAGGGACTATAAGTGTACTACAGATCTAAAAGAAAAAAAAAAGGTCTAGAATTTACTAGAGGTTGGTTTGGCTAATTTACGTTATGATACCATATAATAGTGTCACCTCAAAAGTCATAATTGACATAATGCAACTAAAAATTAAACTTGGAATTGTTTGCTTTCCTTCCAAAGTAACAAAAACTATTACAGCAGTTCTTAATAGTAAAGATTTCGAGTTTGAACACATATGGAGTAGTATAACAGTAACTACTATGTCTCAGCTCAAATAAGTTTCTATCGACTATATTAGTCCTCGACCATGTTTCTCCATTTAAATAATAGATGGATCGGAGTTTCAATAAGAAAATGGTCAACCTGATCAAAACATGCCTGATTTATAACATAAAGTACTGATCATAATGCCATTAAATAGGCTGCTGAAGTTCACACAAAAAAAAAACATGATATAAAGAGAAGCATTTTTAACAATGCTACTAGGAAACAACAGTTCTAAGCTTGAATGGAAAAGACAAGAATTGGAAAAAGATAAATAGATTTTGCTCTCATGTTTAGTGCTTATTCCAGAGGGAAGGGAAGATTAACTTGCTTATGCCACAGCAGGCATATCCTTGAGCCATCCATCTAAAGGTTTCCCAATGGAGTAAACGATGAACCCGATTTCTCTGAGCTTCTGTTCATCAATAATGTTCCTTCCATCAAACACAAATGCAGGCTTTTGCATGTTATCAAAAATCTTCTTGAAATCAAGAGTCTTGAACTCATCCCACTCGGTCAAAAGACAGAGGCCATGGGCGTCTTTTGTGGCTGCATAAGCATCCCATACTACATTGAGTTGCTTCATCACAGTGGGGCTCATTGGCTGGAGGTGAATTGGATTATCCCAATCAAACTTTCTCATTGACAAATCCTTTCGAATTTGATCTTCAGTGACCTGTGGATCATATATGCTCAAGTTAGCATTGTCTCCCAATAGGCCTTTGCACACATCAATTGCTGGTGTCTCTCTAGTGTCACCTGTGTCTTTCTTGAAAGCAAATCCAAGGATAGCAATCTTCTTGCCTGAAACTGTGTTGAACATAGAGGAGACAACTCGGTTAACAAACCGATTCTTTTGGTAGTCATTCACCTGAATCACTTGTTTCCAGTAGTTGGCAACTTCTTTGAGACCATTGCACTCACAGATGTAAACCAAGCTGAGAATATCCTTCTGGAAACAAGAACCACCAAAACCAACACTGGCATTGAGGAATTTTGATCCGACCCTCATGTCCTTACCAACAGCATGGGACACTTGTGTGACATCAGCTCCAGTTGCTTCACAAAGAGCTGACATCGCGTTAACTGATGAAATCCTCTGAGCCAAGAAGGCATTGGCAGCGAGCTTTGAGAGCTCAGCTGACCAAAGATTGGTGCAGATGATTCTGTCTTCAGGCACCCAATGAGTATAAACTTCCTTCAGAGCCTGGATTGCCTTTTGTCCTCCAGGGGTTTCGCGTCCTCCAATTAGAACACGATCTGGATTAAAAAGGTCCTGAATAGCAGTTCCCTCAGCAAGAAATTCAGGATTCGAAAGAATTTGATACTTGATTCCATTGCTGTTATGTGTGAGTATTTTCTCAATTGCCTCGGCTGTTTTCACTGGAACAGTCGACTTCTCAACAACAATCTTATCATTCTTCGATACATCAGCTATCATCCTTGCAGCACTCTCCCAATATGTAAGATCTGCTGCTTTCCCAGCTCCAAGTCCTCGAGTTTTCGTTGGGGTGTTAACTGAAACAAAGATGATGTCTGCTTCAGAGACATGTTTCTCAACTTCAGTGCTGAAGAAAAGATTCTTTCCTCGACATTGTGTCACTATATCTTCAAGTCCTGGCTCATAAATTGGCAGCTGATCACTGTTCCAAGCAGCGATACGAGCAACAGATATATCAACAACAGCCACTTCAATTGCAGGACACTTGAAGGCTATGACAGCCATAGTTGGTCCACCAACATATCCAGCTCCAATGCAACAAATCTTCACCATTTTTTCTGCAACATGAAACCAGATCAAGGGAAGAACTAAAATTCCCGTATAACAATAAGACTAATCAAAGAAATTGGATCTTTAAGCCTCCGCGCTGGATTTGCTAAAAATCTTAAAAGAACTTAAATTTCCTGAGAGTCATGTCTAGAGGCAGATGAACCTAAAGTATAGTCTACTCAACCTCAATTTGTCTAGAACTGAGGCAAAGTTCTTATCATTTTTTGTCTAGAGGTACATCTCTTTGCTTACACAAGTAAAATAAGAACTAAATATATTCCATAGGATACAGAGAATTTAGTTAGATATTTTCTTGCCTTTCTAATCCACATAGAAAATTACAACTTAAATATAAATACATACACAAGGAATATATTTAACATCACTTGACAAAGACAATGTTAACCAGGCATATGTCACAGACAAGAATTTCACAACAAATGAAAAAGAAAACAAACCAAATGAAACCACCAACTTATTATCAATACACTTAACACAACAGGGAACAATAGAAAATGTAGAAAAAGAGAACAAGACTTTGAACTTTTTACCCAACTTACACAAAAATGACCTCAATGATGTCTCTTCTTGTAAAAGAAAGACCAAATAATGGTGCCAAAAGAGCTTGTGTAATGGTGCAAAGACTTCCATCTATATTCATAATGAAAATGAGGCTATGATCTAAGCTAAAAACTAAGTAAAGTGCCAAAAGTCAGATTTTTAAGTCTGGTGTGGAACACTTCAACACGTTTTCAAGAGGTACCTTTCTGTAACAAACAAGGGAAAGAAATTCAACTCATTTCTGGTTTAAAATTTGGGTGAATAGTTAAAACATTACCATTTTCTCTTTGAAACTTCAATGATATCAAGGAAAAACTAGAAAGGGATAAACAATAATAATTTTCATAAAGGAAAAGGATCTAAATTTGCGCAAAACTTTGCAAAATGATCCAATTTGCGCTCCTTTATATATAACTATGTAGTTACAAGATCGGTCCAAATATACTTTTATTTACTAAAGGCGAAATCTTTACTAACATATGAGCCTTTTTTCACAAAGGAAAATGATCGATTTCGCCCTTGAACTATGCAAAAAAATCCAAATTTACCCTTGAACATCACGAAATAATTTGGATCATCAAAAATTTTAAGGTTAAATTTAAACTTTTTCCCTTTTCATTAATTGTTATCAAAAAAACAATTATTAGTCTATTTTAGGGCTAGGGAGGGATTGTGTATTCGAGTCACCAATGGTGCGTAAGGGTTAAAAAAAAAAAGAATCTAAGAGGATGTCAAAACAATTCCTTTTCGTGTTTTTTTCTAATAGATAAATCAATTCAATTAACCAAAGAAAAATCAGAAAGTGAAAACTAAATCAAGATTATTTTTTTACTGGTACAGTTAAAAAATGAAGAAAAAAAAAACTTGAAGCTTCAGAAAGAATGTGACCATAATTTGAACAGGTCATTGAGTAATATCAAAGAAAGAGGTTAATTATAACTAAGACAATGTATAAAATATAGTTAAGAAAAAAAAATCAAGAAACAAAGCCATTATTAGAGAACTTGATTTAAATAAAAGGAACACAAAGCTGAGATTAACATGTTGGTACCTGATTAAATGGCCTTCTTTTAACAACTTTAATTTTTGCTTTCTCCTTTGTTCTTGTGGGGTTGAAATGAAAAATGAAGGTTAATTTATAGAAGAGAAAATAAAATTACTTACCAAAATCTTTAAGGCAAGGAATTGTACAAGTAAAAAATTTGCTTCCAACATTTAATAAGATATTCCAATTGAAGCTAATTTACTGAATAATGATTTGCATAAAAAAGCTTCTACTAGTATAAGACAAACTTCTCTAAAATAACTAATTAATGATGAATTTGACTATATATATATATATATATAAATACATAGATTAGTCCATTTAGTAAATATTTAGAAAGATTATTATGTGGAAAACAATAAATATATAATATAATGACTAGAAAGATCTAACAGAAGAGGAAAACTAGAGTTAGAGCCCGTTTGGATTGACTTAAAAAAAGTAACTTTTAAAAAGTAACTTTTTAAAGTGCTGAAACTTATTTTAAAAATAAGTAGTTATGTGTTTGGATAAAAGTGTTGCAGTTGAAAAAAAAGTTGTTGATGTGTTTGGCAAATAAGTGCTGGTAAACACTTTTTTTAATCAAAATGTCTGAAATACCCTTTAAGCTGTTAACATGATAAAAAGTTGATTAATTTAAGGTTTTTATACTTAAAAATAAATTTATATTT
>JAJOOD010018419.1:0-25697 GCA_029582525.1 Solanum tacnaense
ATATGTAAAAAATATAGTCTTGATTTTGTATTGATATTTTAAAAATATTTATTGATAAAATCTTTACAAATAAAACACTACTAAATATATATATAAAAAATATTTTAAAAAATTAATAGCCCATGGGCTGGCCTCTGAGGCTTGCGGGTTGGCCCTACGAGGCTACGGGCCAAACGAGGCTGGGCTAAAAAGCCTCGTTCCTAAATGGGCCAAAAAAATTAAGCCCAACCCCACTTAATTCAAGGGTTGGGTTGGGCCGGCCTCGCGGGCCAAGCCCATTTTGACAGCTCTAATTCCAACAAGCTTTTTCTTCAGGAAGGGAGTAATGTTATTGATGCGTTTGTCAGGAAACAATATTACAGACGCAAGAATGATTAATATTTCTAAATTATTGTTTTAGTTGTTTTAGTCGAACAGAACTTTCTGAGTGGATTAGGATTCTTATTATTTTAGTTTTATAGGACTTTGTTATTTCTAATTTATTAGGACTCTTGCTATTGTAAACCTCTATTTAAGAGAGTTGACATTATTAATAAAATAAGTTGGATTTTATCAAGTTTCAGAGATTCGGAACTTTCTCAAACAAGTTCCCAGGTCTGCAATTCCCTGAATGAACTGCAAATTTCAGCAATCATAGGCAAGTCAAGGAACAAGAACAGGGGCCTAGACCTGTCTATTGGACCTGACTGTTCAGTTAATCGTCCAGCGACTCGATCCAGAACTAGGGACCTTAACACACTACAAAAATTGATTCTAAAATCCAGGAAGAGCAGGCTAATGTGGATCATTTGTCAACCCGAAGGCACATCTTTGAGATTTAACTGTTAAACAAATGCAATTTGAACTACTTCTTTGAAGTGCGAGATCTATTTTTGAAAATGATAAAGAACATTGATGAAAAATGAATGCACCTCTTTTAACAAAGTTGAATCCGTCCAAGAGTTGAAATCCTCTTCAGATTCAATATGAATAGCTGGTTTTTTAGAGTGATTCAATTGTATAGTTTCTGTAAGAAGCGTACTATCCAACATTAACGGCCCCACGTCTTGTCCACTGCAAACAATTGAACGCCAAGGTATTAGATTACAGGGACAGAACTGAAGATATAATTGATAGTAAGCAAGCTATACAACCAACTTCCAAATGAGCAATACAGCAAATATCAGACAGGCAGTCACAAAGAAAGAAATTGCTACATTCTGCTAATAAATTAAATGTTGGTTAATAAATTCTAAGACATTTCGGTCCGTGACTTATGTACTTAAGAAGTAAGAAATAAAAATTATTGTGATACAAGCTAAATTTGCTGTTATGAGAAGAATGAAAGAAATAATACTACAGCTAGATTTATTGAGAAAAGGCTAAAAGGATAATGCAGTCATGCATATGCATTTTCTCTTCAGACTTTTTATAAGCGCAAAAAATATTGATTAGCTAATTTTTTGTCTTTTCTTGATTCACAGCCATTAGATGACTAAACAGTGAGATTTATGTCAGTAGGCACCAGAAGCATAAAGATCTCATCAAGTAAACAGCATCAGCAGAACATGTTGTCCTACAGTAATTCTAGATTTCAGAGAAGAATGAATGCTTTTTCCATCAAAATTTCATATTATTTTATCTAGTTCTCTTCAGCTCAAGGGGGCTGCATTTGTTATGAGGAAAACCCTTCTGCAATAGGCACCAAAAAGGTCAAGTCCAGTCCAAATAAGTTTGCCTGGCAAAATAAACACTAGCTATACAAACCAAGAGAATCTTAAAAACAAAAAAACATTGCACTAACCAGTAAGCCAGTATTTAAACTTCCTCCATTTCATTGTGTTTGTTATAATTTGACTTGGCACAAAGTTTAATAAAACAAGAAAGACTTTTGACACTTGTGTGGCTATAACACTTTTGGAACTTGTGGTATTAGACATGTCTTAAAATCAGTATGGCTACAAAAGCTACTTCAATAAGGAAATATAGGAATGTTCCATTCTTTTTGGAACGGACTAATAAGAAAATAGTGCCAAGCAAAGTGGAATGGAGGGAGTATACCATTGAAATGTGTAGGGAGCCTCCGGAAGACGTCTTCCTTCCTTAATACAATCTTCAACCCACTTATGGTTGATTATTGACATTTTGAACTTTTTTGCAAGCTCATATTTCTTCCCTTCAAATCTCCAACACACCTAACCAATAGGAGCAGCACACACATTAACACCACATGGATTCACCAAACAACTTGTCTAGCTTTTAGCATTATCCCAAGGAATGGCTCTCACCTTATGGTACCATATTAGCAGAAATTTAACTATGTTGCTCGGCCTCTTCAAAAATGTCAACGAGTGTGTGTCGGATTCACCAAAAGTAGTGTATTTTTGGAGAATCCGACATGGGTGCGGCATCAAAAGTGAAGAGTCCGCGCAACTAAGGCAGACAGAATTTATAGAAAAGAAATTGATAGTTAAATACTCAAAGGACCCGACAATTGAAGGTGGGGCAGCAGAAACTTAGTGATATTTCCTATACTCCAATTGGCAGAACCTTTGACCATATAGAAACTGTTCTCTGAATAATCTCGGTAGATGGCTTATCTGTGGAATCTTGCAAGGTGAACAAAGCCACCAAAGATCTAGGTTTAGCACAAAAAATCAACTTAGGCTGATTATACTCATAACTGGATTTATTTTAAAGATGGTTGAGCTCACGTATAGTGAAGGCCCACATCAGGCAACAATAGCCACTGAGATTAGTCTCGTGACACCAAGGTTGCAATTGTGGCTTCTTGCCCATTGGACCATCCATTTCCCCCATTTTTCGGATTTCAGTGTCGCGATTTATTGATCCAAAATGCTATGTTGTCTTCTACTATTAATGATATATAACATACTTTGTTCAATTCTTTGCAGAGTCTAATAGAATTTCAAGCTTTTTACATAACAAAGAGAGTAACATTATAAAATTTCCAGGTTTATAATGGAATTCGAATTGTGAAATCCTCACATACCAAATGAGTGATCGACTGATTCATTGAACCGACATAGCTTGCACCACTCTTGTCTATCAACTTGATGAGATTAAACCTCTCGGTACCATGGTATCCACTGACTGTAGCAATCACCGATTCCATGCCTCGGATAGGTAAAGGCCGGCGCTCTGAGTACCAAAAAGAATATGAAGTTCAGAAATATTGTCTACCGGATAAAACGATGAAACGCCTAAAATTAAACCCTATATAGCAGATAAATGTTGCTCCGCAAAGCACAGAAGGTGATTCTACCTTTGTTATGCCGTCGCTTCGCCTCTTCCTCTTCCATGGAAGCTCTGCAAGCGTAGTGCCTTTGCCGGGAATGGGAAATTTTTGAATTTGTTGATTTGTATGCCGCGGTTTTGAATAAAAGCACGAAAATGTTTTCGGGTCGCGTTTCTCACGGTCTTACAAGACTTAATTTTTCCATGCTGTTATTTTCTAATTAGCATTTACATGTCATATATTCGAAATATTAGATTGTCTTCTACATATTTTTATCTTGGCCTTTATCTTTGTTTTAAAAAGTCCATACATCCAAAAGTTCACACTACAAGGTGGAGGGTTCAATCGTGTATGAAGAGAATAACACTCTCAGGTGGGTGATTAAATTGGTGAAAATAAGGAGAAATGGTTGTAACTTGTATGTGTATTGTGTTGTAAAACTAAATGGATGTCATGTGGGCCACCCCTTTAATAGTCATCACTTGACATATCAAATGGATGCCATGTGGGGCACCCATTTAAGAGATGTCATCACTTGGCCAAGTGGATAACTTCTCAATGGCCAAGTGTTGGTTTGTATATTTCTCATTGGCTATAAATAGCCATTACTTTCATTCACAAAGGTAGATAGAAGTAAAGTTTGGAATATATTTTGATCTCCCTTTGTTTGTTCTTCTTATTAATTTAGTTTATTAATATTAGTTTGTTAGCTAGTTATTTTATAACACGTTATCAGCACGAGACTCTGCCAATTTGAGCTACTCTAAATAGGTAAAAAAGGTAAGAATTTTATTTTTCTAAAAAATGTCTAATATTTCTAAACTTGAATTTGTTGCCTTGGATATATCGGGCAAAGGATACTCGTCATGGATACTAGACGTTGAAATCCACCTGGATGTGATGGGTCTGGTAGACACCATCAAAGATAATAACGAGGCATCTAGCCAAGAACGTGCAAAAGCTATGATATTTCTCCGCCACCATCTTGACGAGGGGTTGAAAATGCAATACCTCACCATTAAAGACCCCCTTATACTGTGGAATAATTTGAAAGATATATATGACCACCTGAAGTTGGTCATTCTTCCACAGGCGCGTCATGCTTGGTTTAATTTGAGGTTACTAGACTTTAAAAGTATAACTGAATATAATTCTTCCATGTATAGAATTATATTACAGTTAGAATTTATGCGGAGAAGATGTCACTGAACATGATAAGCTTGAGAAAACATACTCCATATTTCCTGCCTCGAGTATGCTCCTCCAGCAACAATATCGAGAAATGGGTTTTAAAAAATATTCTGAATTACATTCACATCTTCTTATTGATGAACAACATAACGACTTACTTATGAAAAATCATGAAAGTCGGCCCGTTGGTTCTATGCCACTCCATGAAGTGAATCAGGCAAATTATCACCAACGAGAAAGAGGTTGTGGCTCCAATTAGGGTCGTGGTCGTAGAATAAATTATAATCATGATGGTCATCTTGCACCAAAAAATGACCAGCAGTATAAAAAGAAGGGTGAAAACAAGAAGTGATACAAAAGAAAAATTCAGAAAGTGTGTGTCACAGATGTGGAGGAATGGGGCATTGGTCACGTACATGTCGATCATCTAAGCGTCTGGTTCAACTCGATCAGGCATCCTTGAAAAAGAGTGATAATAATCCAGAGGTAAACTTTATCTCTAAAGATAATGTTGAGCTCATACATAAGATGACTATTAGTGCAGAAGCAAATTTCATCTCCGAAGATAATGTTGAGCCTATGCATCTGGATGTAGATGATTTTTTCGTATTTCCTGAAGGAAAAACTACAAGTGATGACCCTGCGATAATCTAGATAATTTCTTTTTCTGTTTGTTTAGTTGGTATGTTTATGTTTTCCTAGTCCTTGTAAATATAATATCTTTGTTTAATAGTAATGTTTTACTTTGTTTATATCTGTTTTGAAGAAAATATGGATATGCCCCAAATTTCGTTTGGATCAATAGTAGATCATGCAGACATTTGTGTAGTTGACAGTGGAACAACACATGTCATATTTAAAGATAAAAAATCCTTTTCTTACTTGCTTAGAAGAAAAACAAATGTTACTACAATTTCTGGTAATTCGAAATTGATTGAAGGCTCCAGAAGAGCTACTATATTTCTGCCTAAGGGGACAAAACTTATTATAGAAGATGCGTTGTTCTCTTCTAAATCCCCAAGAAACTTGTTAAGTTTCAAAGATATCCGCTGAATGGATATCATATTGAGACACTAAATGAAATGAATATTGAATACCTTGGTATAACTAAGTATGTCTCAGGCCAGAAATACATTTTGGAGAAATTACCAACCCTATCTTCTGGCCTATATTATGCAAAAATGAGTACAATCGAAGCACTTTCAATCGTAAATCAGAAGTTTACTGATTTAAATATGTTTATGTTATGGCATGACCGAATAGGTCATCCTGGATCAATAATGATGAGACGAATCATTGAAAATTCAAATGGACATCCATTAAAGAACCTGAAGATTCTCACGAGTGATGAGTTTTCACGTGTTGCTTGTTGTCAAGGCAAATTGATTACTAGGCCATCTCCAATGAAGGTTACCATTGAATCCCCTTAATTTTTAGAATGTATACATAGGGATATCTGTGAACCTATTCACCCATCTAGTGGGTTGTTTAGATATTTTATGGTCCTAATAAATGCATCTTCAAGATGGTCTCATGTGTGCCTCTTATCGTCTCTCAACCTGGCGTTTGCAAAATTATTGGCACAAATAATAAAATTAAGGGCGCAATTCCCAGATTATCCTATTAAGGCTATTCGCCTTGATAATGCTAAAGAATTTACATCCCACGCTTTTGATGATTATTGCTTATCAATTGGGATAAGAATTGAACATCTTGTTGCTCATGTTCATACTCAAAATGGCCTAGCAGAGTCATTTATTAAGCGCCTACAATTGATTGCAAGACCACTACTTATGAAAACAAAATTGTCCACTACAGTATGGGGTCATGTTATCTTACATGTAGCAGCACTCATTCGTCTTAGACCAACAAATTATAATAAATACTTCCCGTCACAATTGGTATTTGGTCATAAACCAAATATTACTCATCTGCGAATTTTTGGATGCGTTGTATATGTGCCAGTAACACCACCTCAGCGCACTAAAATGGTCCCCCAAAGAAGGTTAGACATGTATGTTGGGTTTGATTCACCCTTCATAATTCGCTACATTGAGCCATTAACGGGAGATTTGTTCACTGCAAAATTTACAAATTATCGATTTGATGAAACAACTTTTCCGCAATTAGGGGGAGAGAAAAAAGAACTTAAAAGTGAAATTGCATGGAAAGTTTCATCATTATCTCATTTTGATTCACGTTCCCCTATATATGAACAAGAGGTCCAAAAGATCATCAATTTGCAAAACATAACAAATCAAATGCCAGACGCATTTACTGATTTGAAAAGGATAAAAAAGTCACATATTCATGCAGTGAATGTGCCTATCCGGATTGACATCCCAAAAGGACCATCTACAAATGCCATGGCTTCTGAATCCCAAACACGCCTGAAGTGTGGGAGACCATTGGGTTCAAAAGACAAAAATCCTAGAAAAAGAAGCGCAAAAAATGATAAAAATGACACTATAAAAGAGTCTCATGAAGAAATTCAAGGCCTGATTAATCCTGATATTCCTGAAGAGATCAGTGAACCTGAGACTCAAGTGAATGAAGAACTTTCAATAAGGTCTACGGGTGATGAGATAAGTTTTGATCGATAAAATATTATAGTGGATAATGTTTTCGCATATAATGTTGCACTTAATCTTATGCAAAACAGTGGGGACCTTGAGCCTAAATCTGTCGAAGAATGTCGACGAAGATGTGATTGTCCAAAATGGCAAGAGGCAATTCAATCAGAATTAGACTCACTTGCTAAACGTAAGGTTTTTGGACCTATAGTCCAAAACCCAAATGGTGTAAAATCGATTGGCTATAAATGGGTTTTTGTGCGAAAAAGAAATGAGAGAAATGAAATTGTAAGATACAAGGCACGTCTTGTTGCACAAGGATTCTCTTAAAGACCTAGTGTTGACTATGAAGAGACATATTCACTGGTTATGGATGCAATAACTTTTCGATATCTCATCAGTTTAGCTATACATGAAAATCTTGAAATACATCTAATGAATGTGGTTACAACTTATCTTTACGGTTCACTTGATAATGAAATTTATATGAAAATTCCGGAAGGACTTAAAATGCCCGAAACATTTAGTTCAAAATCTGGGGAAATGTGCTCAATCAGATTACAAAAGTCATTATATGGCTTAAAATAATCAGGGCGCATGTGGTATAATCGCCTCAATGAGTACTTGATAAAAGAAGATTATATAAACGATGCAATTTGTCCTTGTATTTTTATTAAGAAAACAATATCAGGGTTTGTTATTCTTGTTGTTTATGTTGATGACATAAACCTCATTGGAACCCCAGAAGAAGTTCAAAAGACAATCGAATATCTAAAGAAATAATTTGAGATGAAAGACCTTGGAAAGATAAAACTTTGTCTTGGTCTACAAATTGAACATTTAGTAGACGGGGTCTTCATCCATCAATCTGCATATACTGAGAAAATTTTGAAACGATTTTACATGGACAAAGCACATCCATTAAGTACTACAATGGTTGTTCGGTCACTTGAAGTGAGTAAAGATCCGTTCCGACCTCAAGAAGAGAATGAGGTACCTTATTTTAGTGCAATTGGTGCACTTATGTATCTTGCTAATGCTACGAGACCTGACATAGCATTTTCTGTTAATTTGTTAGCAAGATATAGTTCTTCCCCTACACAAAGACATTGGAATGGAATTAAACATATATTGCAATATCTAAAGGAGACTAGTGATATGTGTCTATTTTATACTAACAAAGATAGTGCAGATCTTGTTGGTCATGCAGATGCAAGTTATTTATCTGACCCACATAAAGCTCGATCTCAAACAGACTATTTATTTACATACGGAGGTACTGCTATATCATGGCGATCTACAAAGCAGTCTATTGTCGCTACTTCCTCCAATCATGCTGAGATAATAGCTATTCAAGAAGCAAGTAGAGAATGTGTATGGTTGAGATCAGTGATACATTTCACCAAAGAAAGATGTGGTTTGAAGTGTGATGTCAAGGTACTTACAATGCTCTTTGAAGACAATGTTGCTTGCATAGCTCAACTAAGAGGAGGCTTCATAAAAGGAGATAGAACGAAACACATTTCACCAAAATTATTTTTCACACATGATCTACAGAAGAACGGTGATATTGATATACAACAAATTCGTTCAAGTGATAATCCAGCAGATTTATTCACCAAATCTTTACCTGCCTCAACTCTTGAGAAGATGGTGCAAAAGATTGGAATGCGAAGACTTAAGCATCTGAATCGTGGTCTTTATCAGGGGAAGTAAAATACGCGCTGCAATCTTTTTTCCTTAGTCTTGGTTTTGTCCCACTGGGTTTTCCTAGAAAGGTTTTTAATGAGGTAGCAAGTAATGTGTATTATGAATGTCTATATATATTTTTGTTCCTTCAACTTTTCTTTTTACATGGACATCCAAGGGGGAGTGTTGTAAAACTAAATGGATGCCATATGGGCCACCCCTTTAATAGTTATCACTTGACATACCAAATTTTCTTTTTACATTGACATTCAAGGGGGAGTGTTGTAAAACTAAATGGATGCCATGTGGGCCACCCCTTTAATAGTTATCACTTGACATACCAAATGGATGCCATGTGGGGCACCCATTTAAGAGGTGTCATTACTTGGCCAAGTGGATAACTTCTCAATGGCCAAAGTACTGGTTTGTATATTTCTCATAGGCCATTACTTTCATTCACAAAGGTAGATAGAAGAAAAGTTTGGAATATATTATGTGCTCTCCCTTTGTTTGTTCTTCTTATTAATTTAGTTTATTAATATTAGTTTGTTAGCTAGTTATTTTATAACATATTGTATTTTTATTATTATTATAACATTAGTGACATCGGCATCTAAAGGATCGCTGCACGAATGTTTTGCATGAATAAATAACAATTTTCGGACCTAAGCTTTCAGGACAGTAGTAACAAACACACACGTACTGCAATGCCTAAGAGAATTACTAGGCACATTAAAAGATGGTTCAACAAGAGCTTCCATTTTCGATGCAGACTTGTTGAGGCTCACACCATCAGCTTCTATGAGCTTTTTCATCAAGTAAAACGACCTCAATTTAGATGGTACGAGATAATATTTCCAAATGTGCGATATGAATTCTTAAGAGACTCCTAAAAGAAACATCAAATATCGTTAACTTGAACCTACAACGCAGCTCATCAAGAAGCAAGATTTCCTTCGTTTACATTAACCAGCATCAAGTCACTTGATGCAGTGAATTGATCTTTAGGGAGACTGCTAATAGTAAAATTGAAGTGAATGCTCGAGATGATAATATTCCTCAAGAAATAACACAAAACTGGAGCTGGAATCATCTACGTGCTGGATTTCCACCTTGTGCTGATGCATCATATCCAGGACCAACATGACCAGGTGAGGGAGCTGCCCCAGGAGGAGCATTTCCTGTAGCTGCTACCTGTCCTTGAGTTGCAACACCGGTTTTGGATGATGCATCATAGTTAGAGGCCTTGGTAGGATCATAATTGGCTCCCCTTTGCACGTCATAACCAGATCCTCTCTGAGCATCATAAACAGGTGCCCCATATGCATCATAGCCAGGTCCTCTGTAAGCTTCATAACCCGCTGTCCTCTGAGCATCATAACCATGCCCCCTCTGAGCTTCATAAGCTGCTAAACCAGATCCTCTTTGTGCATCATAGCCAGGACCACTTGATCCCATTTGTGATTCATAACCATGTCCAGCGGGGACTCTAATTCCCCTTTGTGCATCATAACCAGGCATATTTGATGCATCATAAGGAGGCCTATTTGACGGAGGCACAGACTGAGCTCCAACCTGTGGAGAGGTAACAGCAGGAACTCCTCCAACATTAGTCCCTGTTGGTACGGAGCCTCTACCCTGCCATGTAAAATGTAGAGATAAGGTCAGCTTTTGGCACTTGCCACAAATAATAACAAAGGAGAACATTCATCTTATCCAGAATTTGGACAGGAGACACAGTTACTGTGAAACAAGAGACTTCAATCTCTCTTTTAATATTTGACTAGTTTTTGGGTATGCGCTTTGCACATTGTACCTGTTAATGAATACATAATTTAAGAAATTATATAAATATTAGTACTAAATAATGTGGTTTTGAGTTATGCAAAAAAGTAAGTCCCTGAAAATTATAAATGTTTATTCCATTCAGCTAGTAGATCAATACAAGAATAAATCCTGCTTCACATTAGTCCACAAAAGGCTTATTGTGATTTCTAAGAGACTTCTACAGAATATCTTATGAAAGTTGTTATCTCTCAATTTGACACTGAGAACAAATGAGTAACAGAAAAAATCTTCAAAACTTTGTGCAATTACACAAATTGAGAATTTGAAACTTTTGGTCTTTTACGGATTTGGGAATGAAAAGACTAAAACCTATAGCTTATAGAGCAAAATATAAGTGACAAATGTAAAATTTAAATTAAATAATATTGAGTTAATATTATAGAGACCTCAACGAATAGAAAAATATAGAGACCAGTCATTTGTTGTAATGAATCAAAAAGAAAGAAAGAAAATTAATTTAGACTACATTTTGTATCATTGTTGCTCCAAGTTTACATTTTTACTATTTGACTCTTAATACCATGCATGAACCATTTCTGATTTCTTTCACCTTTATGGAGACAAATTTTCGTCCTTTAAGAGTTTCATCAACTTGAAAAATAAGTGTGAGTTTTTGGAGTTGGATGAACTTTGTTCCAAGGAATATATTTTTAGGCCTTCTTCTGTGTACAACTCGCTTAGATGTGGATTTAATCCCTTTCAAGGTAGCAATACTCATTTGCCATGATTCGTTTAGTTAACAGTAAATGTAATTCAAATGGTGAAATTTCAACTGATCTTGGAATCCTAAATATTAGGACTAAATGTGTAGTTCAAATAAGAAAAAGATTTAATAACGAAAATGTTAGTTGATTTCAAATTCCTAAACATTAGAAAATTATTAAATTACAATTCTGTCTAATAGGAAATCTAGTTGTAAAGGGTAAAAAAGGTGAACGACATTTTGCTAAGGTGTTCTGTGCTTTAATGATAATATTATGGATAAAGCGACTTCAATTCCTCCTATGCACTTATTTTGTAGTTCATGCTATTGGACTTCAAATAACTGAACCATACATTTCTGCTCAGCCAAATAAGTTGGGCAAAAGAATGAATACAATAGCAAGTTTCGAGTTACACTATTTGGTTAAGAGGTAGCTCTAGTCTTCGAGATAACAATCAAATGAGTTATCGCAGAGATCTGGATTATCTTTCTAAAGGCTTAACGTGGTTTCAAGAAACGTCTGAGTGCTTTTATTGGAAAACTTCCTTTGAACTCTACATCAATCAAATTTAGATGGTTAGCCTGATAATAAATGTTCAAATGGAAAAGGAAATTCTAATCTAAAATATCCATGAGTGATGAATCCACAGCAATTATTTAGGCACTTATCAGAAGAGTTACCAATGTTAGAGGAAAGGTTCACCTGGGAATTAAGAGTCAAAATCCATGTAGGTAAACTAAGTATTCAAATTTCACTTCACAATTACTCCCCTTCTTTTGTTTTGTTTTTCCCCTGTTCTCCTATTCTTTGCATCTTCAAACTTATAGTTTTTCTCAAAAAGAGAACACAAAGATCACACGCATAGTACCAATATCTACCAGCTCAATTTTGATGAATATAATTTAGAGAACTTGAAGCATAAAAAGGTAGCAATTAAAACCACATAAAACTTTTCAATTTCCCCAATTCAGAGGGATTCATTGTAGAACTAATGAATACATGAAGAATAACAGATTAAAAACCTGATAAATTCCATAGCCATCTGCATAGATGTTTTGCCCAGTAGCATAATTATTAGTGCCATCATTCTCATTGTATCCAGTTGAACCACCATAAGGTCCACCTACATATATATTACAACAAATGTAATACTAAAATTTTCAGCAACTACTATGGCCATTACAAAAAAAAGAGAAGTGATTAAACAGATGTGCTACCTGTTTGTCTGTCAGAGTTAGAAGTGTTCGTTAACTCTGCCCTAAGCTTTTCCACCTCTCTGGACATAGTCATGTAGTTCTTCTCCATCACTTGAAGAGATTCAAGATGATCACTGTATAACTTCCTCTCAAACTCATAGGTAGTCCTGTCAACCGATTTACAGGAAACCAAACATCGTTAACAAGAAGTTAGCACTCATTGAAAAGCCTTACCAAACATTACTTCCTCTCTCCTCTCCAATGCTTATAAGCTATGAGTATGACATCCTTGAAGTGTTTCCTGAATGATTTAACCTCAAATACCTACTATAAATTCAAAATGAACTAGCCCACATACTGAGTAAAATCCTTTAAAATCAAATACATGTAGCGACCACTACAGTGAGAGATCTGCACAATTTCTCCATATATCCATTTGATTCTACAGTCTACAGATACTCGTCTCATCGTGATTTGTTTGTCACTTCTTTCAACTGGAACAATTCTATTCCAATTTAGTGGAGGGAATCTTATCCATGATTATGATGTGGGCTTGGTAAGAGGAAAAACCTATGGGTAAATCAGAACCATGATCCGTTGAGGGAAACTAGTATTAGAACCAATTCACAGCACAAGTGGATAAAATTGCTCATATTAGCTTTGGGGCTGAAAATAGAAGGTGCAAATCTAGCAAGCCATATCACAACGGGCTGGATGGGAGGAGTGAAGCAGGTCATGGGAGAGAGAGCAATTATCCATTGTATATAATGTTTATGTACTCCTTCCATTCCAATTTGTTTGTCTTAGTTACTATTTCTATTTGGACAATCAAAGAATTTTTTCTTTGACCACATTTTTTTCAAATATTTTGAATTATTAGCTATTGCAACTTATAGTACATTTTATGTAGTTTTTAATATGTAAGTTTTATTTCAAAAGAATTGAAGATTCTATGTCCGAATTCACACCGAAAATTAGTTAGTTTGACCCTTGTACTCTGAATCAAGCCAACCAAATTGAAATGGAGGGAGTAATTCAGAAGCACTGTCTTAGTGACTAGCTGGTTTTATCTATAATATCACAACTTACCAGTTTCAAGAAAATATATACAAGTTCACAACTAATATACAGAAAATGGACAGCTTTAGATGTTTTTAAAAAAAATAATGGAAGTCCCTAAATCAACCTGCATATTAATTGGAAGTTGCTAATCTTTAAAGATATTTAGACCCAGAAGAGAGTCATAGAGCATTACTTTTGAAAAAAGACACATACTAATACAACTATATACATTGTCGAATTTTCGAAGGAAGTAACCATTGGTGTACACTAAAAGGTTTCTAAAGGAGAGTGTACTATGAATGTATCTTAGCACAAAGGGTAACTTTTCCTTTCAGGTTCTGAGCATCCATTACTCTAATTACGTCAGAAGACCCTTTCTTGTTAAGTTGCATTTCATCCCAATAAAAAAGAGAGTTACCAGAGAATTACCGGCACTGCTGATACTCCTTTTTTAGGCTCTCCAAATCAGCCAGCAAACGAGGAATATGTAGCACATCAGTGTGAGCCCTTTGAAGATCCTGAGTCAGCATTTGTATTTTAGCAACAAGTTCCTGCCTTGCTGCAAACAAAGTGCGAGCTTCCCCTTGTGCTTGCGGCAATTCTTTTTTGATAGATTCAGTAGCTTGAAGTTCAGCCTCTATCCTAGAAATTTTATCGTTAAGGCCTTTAGTCTCTTGTTCCCTGTTGGCCTTGACTGCTTCTATCTGAACATGCAACATTTGTAGCTCATGTTGTGCAGCAGCTAAATCTCGCCTCAAAGTTACATGGGTGGCAGCAAGCCTCTGATTTTCTGTAGTAAGTTTTTGCATCTCAAGATGTTGTGCGCCAATCTTATGTTCCAAAATCTCTGGAGGAGGTAGCCTGTCAAAAGGAGGGAAATCACCTGGTGGTGGGTTGTGCATAGGAGGACCAAAAGAATCAGGATACATCATGCCGGGTCCAGGAGGTGGACGCCTAATGTTGGGAGGTGGCCCTCGACCTTTGCTTCCCATTGAGAGATTGTACCAGGAACCTGTAAACAAGAAGTACAATTACTTAACATATAGAAGGCATCCAAAAGAGTGCCTCAAATAAAATCAAGAAACATAAAACTTGTTTCACAGGATACGTTGGAGATGATAGAATGCAGCAAAAGAGAAGTAGCATTGCCACATGGTTTCAAAGAAAAAAAATGATGGAGCACTTGGAATCGAAAGTTCCTCTAGGGATTGACATTGCATTTGTTCTTACTTTTTTCAAAATCAAGTAGCTTGCCCCTCCATTTTCTGACCTATTAGCAGATCAAAAACTCAAACGCCAAAATCCCAATAGTCAAAATGCTACATCCCCTTCACTTCAAAAGGCCAAGCAGACAATTCTCCGAGTCAAATTATTACATTCCTATGACTTAAGAAAATTATGCCACAAAATCATATGCAACTTTGATTTCTCATAAACCTTTTCCTATTTCCAGGAGAAAACCAGCTTTATACCTCCAAGTTTCATAGTATATAAGGCTGAGGACAATTAGTTCAATCAACCATCCAAAGATACTCCACTATTCAAAGATATTAAGGAACCTTGGATGTGAATAGCAAAACACAACATCCCAAGTTGTCAGATTGATAAGCATTGCTTTCATACAAGACAACTAACTCAACCACAGTCCTTACACTTCCTTGATAATTTGTTCAAGAAAATAACCAAAATAACCTTAATGTATGGGGATACTTTATTTTGGTCCTTAATGTATCACTCTTAACAGATATTCTCAATAACCTGTAAAGACTATTCACTGTCAAAAACACTCATCAAAACTGAAGCTAATGAAATTACTCAAAATATCCAAGCTTTTGTCAATAAACCCCATGCCCTAATTTTGTAGAGAATCTCTATCTTCATGTCTTTCCCTTGATTACCAAAAAAACACACTTCGCTGTATCAATGAGTCCACCAGAACACACTCAAATGCACCTGATTTTTCACCCAAATGTATCCCCAAATGCACCAGATTTTTTTACTTTAACAAAGACATCAATGAGTGCAGCATAATTCACAATTCAAATGGCACCAGACAGCTAATAATGGTAAATGATAACTACAACCAAACTTCTCAATAGCTAAACTAAACATAACTGGATAACCAAATTAACATAATACACCAAAAAGTTGTACAATTACATAAAACCAAAGATTGTCCAATAATAAGGGTTGAGGATCAGCATTAGATTACCTTTGAACAAATTGAACTTGCTTCAATTAGGGCTTCACCTTCCCTTTCGAATCGGAACAATCTAAACAATTGGGGATTTTGGAGTGCTAAGAGAGAAGAAAAATGAATAAGTTCGATAGAAATCTCGAAGAAACGAAGAAGATAAAGCTACAGTTAGCTAAGCTCAGAGAAGAACTAGGGCTAACTGAGAATTTATTTTCATCGATTTGCCTCTGAAAGGGCAAAACCAGGGACTAAACTGGAATAAGAACAACTTCAAATAATAAAGCTTAATTCCACGGTGCAACCCCGCAAAGACTTTGTAAGGCTAATTATTTGACCGATCGGATCGATAATTATGCTTAACGGCTTGATTTTTTGGATATTGGATATTGGATTTTAAATATACTAATTTGTTAGTCAATCAATAGATTATCGATTGGTTGGGTATCAAATAAGTTGATTAGAAATTAACAGACGGTGTATTGACTCCAACATGTTATGCTTCCTTCTTTCATTTTCATTCACCAATATATTGATCTCCCATTAAATAAAATATTTTTTCTAGCCCTACTTGAGCTGGTAATTTAGTACTGTCATAGTGAGACACATGGAAGTCTAAATTTTGAGGGTACGTGCACATAAATATTTACTTAACAAAAATGTAACCGTGATAATTCTTAACGGAATAACGGTTCACCCAATAAAAAAATTGAGGAATTCACGCATGCACCGATAAACAAGTAACTACAAAATTTTAATTTGTTCACCAATTGTCAGTCCGATGATCCAATATCAATAAACCAATAAGTCAATTTTGCGATTGACTTATCAGTTGCGGTTCGATTTTGAATAACCCTATATTGTATCATTTAGTTCGACTAATTTAAATTCGTGTCAACTGGGGTTCATTTAAGAGTAGTTTTTTTTATCAAAAAAGTTTTCATACTCACATGTGATTAAAAAAGGAGCACATGTAAGTATTTAAAAATTCTTGGAATTATAAAATCAATTGATTTTATCTCTTTCTTTCGTGCCTTAAGAAATATCCGATGAATTTTATAATTGTGTAATCCGGATAACCAAAGAAAGGTGTTCTTTTGTAGAGCTTTGGACTCTTCAACTAATTCGGAGTTGCTTGTGTTGTACGATGACGTTGTTGGGTTGTTGTATCTTGGAGGGGACAAGTCAAGAGTGATATTGTTGGATCGGTGTAGATTATTTGAATCTCTTAAAAGAGAGCGAAATATCCCCACCTCATCCTAAAGATTTAACTTATTCATTTTTGTTCATTTTATTTCAGCTGTAATTCATTGTGTCAGTGGTATATTACACCAACACACATTATCTTAAAATCTTGAATCATAGAATTGGAACTACGGAATAATTTTGAATTTTCAATTATTATTTATTAAATTGTTCTTAGTTGAAATTAAATGAAATTAAGTTTGAGATTGATGCATTTTCTCTTCATTCGGTACTGTTTATTTTTTGTACGCATAAAAAGAGAAAAAAAATAAACTTATTGAATTGATTTATTTTAAGTGTTTTAAAGTCAAAGTAGTATTTAAGCACAAAAAAAAACTAAACGAAAATAAGAAGAGGAGAAGCGACAATGTCATTATGCTCTCTAAACTAAATTTATTTTTAGTAATAGCTAATTTGATCAACTTCTAAAATTTGCTTACTTTGAAAAATATAGTTCTTTAGAAATATTTTTTGAAAAAAGTATTAATTTTCTTTTTGGGAATAGTTTACGTTTGGCTAATTAATTATTTTTTTTAAAATAAATAAATACTAGTACAGTAATTTATGTTTGACAAACATCCTAAAAGTGTTTTTGAGGAAAAATTAATATTTTTAGCTATTGAAAAATAAATTTTACGGAGTATTATTCAAAAACACTTATTTTCTCTCTAGAAACTTAAAGAAACACTTCAATAATAAAATATTTATTATCATCATCCAAAAAGTGGATGCTACTGCACTTTTCCTGGCCTTATTAAACAAGTCAAGGCAATCAAATGGATCTCAATTCTTTTTTATTTCATATATATTCGGATAAAGTTATTATTTATTATCATTTTTAGTGGTACAATTATTATGGGAATTTAAGAGATTGTGATTTATCGCTTTTATTTATTACATAAGAGAGTTTTAAGTTGAAGCAAATTCGTATATTTATCGATGTGTCTACTTCAGCAAGGGTAATTTTGACCAAAAAATAAAAATTATTATAATTATTACTTTAATTTTATTAGTGTACAATTTTTTCGAAATTATGAGACTCATTTTAACTATCTTTAGTTATAGCATTATTTTAAATATCAGTAAAAGATCAATGATCGATAATGAAAAATATTTTAATTATGGTCATCTCAATAGACCTCTACGTGCAAAAAATATGAGATGATTTACTACCACACAAGTATATATTATAATTTATTGCAAAGAAAAAAAATCAAATTCATTTAATCAATACCACTTAAAATTGATAAATATTTATCAGGTAATATTTTACACTTAACGATATGATTTCATATATTTTAACTAATACCTTTAAAAAATAAATTTGTGAACAAATATTAGGCTCGTGCATAGCGCATAATTTTCGTAACTAGTAATACAATAAAACCTCTATAAATTAATATAGGTGGGAGCATGAAACTTTATTATTTTATAGAGATATTATTTAATCGATAAATTAATATTTATTAATTTAAAGAATGGTTTGAGATTTAATAAAGGTTAATTTTGATTATATCAAAATCATTGTATCTTACTAATTTATGCATCATATTTATTGATTTCACATAAAATAATATTATACATAAAGTACAACGAATACATCAAAATCATTGTATCTTTACTAATTTCAACCTTGTGATGCTGGGATAATAAGAGCTTTCAAGATGCATTATCGAACAGATTTTATCATAGGATATTGGAAGGCTATGAAGTGGGACAAACTGATCTAGCAAAGATTAATGTTTTGGATGCTTTCAATTTTGCAATCCCTTTTTGGACAACAAATGTTCAGCAAGAGACAATAGCAAATTGTTTTCGACATTGTAAAATTCGTTCGGGGGATGCAATCTCAGAGAATTTGAATGAAACTACTTGTGAAAACGTCATTCATGAACTTGAGGTCATGATTAATGATCTCGGTTACCACAATAAAATGGATGTCAATAACCTATTGGATTATCTGGGTGAAAGTGATACATGTTCAGAGGTCCAGAGCTTAGAAGAAATAGTGGATACCATCGGAAAAAGCAATGTTGATGATGAAGTTGAAGATGATACTATACCTTAAGAACCATTTACGCGTAAGGAAACTCTTATCGCATCTAGAACTCTTCACAATTTTATAGTGCAGTTCGAAAAAACAACACCAGAGATCTTGAATGCAATAAGAAAAGTTAGAGATGAGCTTCAACTAGATTTAAATTTTAAGAAAAAACAGAACACAATAGAATCATATTTCACTAAATTGTCATAGATATATTTGTACTTTTAAAGAATTATTAATTTATGATATTAATGGGACCATATATTTATATAGGGGGTCTTCTGAAAATATATTATCTTATTATCTTATCGAAATTGGTGATTTTTTCCATTGGTCCAAGTCGGGACCAGAGGAAAATATTATTTTAGAGAGATTATTAATTTATCGAGTATTAGTTTATAGAGGTTTTACTGTAGTTAAAAATTGTGTTTAGATGGAGTTATTATCTATTATCGGCTTCAATGATATAATCATTTAGAGAATTTAAAAGGTGGTGATTTATCGTGAGGCGGATACTTCTAATTGAAATAAAGTCAACTTTTGCAAAAGTAATCTTGTGATGGACAACATAAAAAATTAAATGCAACAAATTAGCTTTAAAATAGTTTTTTTTTTTTTAAAACAAACAAATTGGGGATAAGAAAATTAAAATGAAAGGAAATTATAAGATGAGTAATAAATCCATCCTAACAAAATAAAAATCCGATAGCAATCAATTGAACTACTAAGACTTCTCTAGTTCTAAAATAGTCACATTTTCTTTAACAATTTTTATGAAATTTGGATTGGTGGAAGGAAAACCCTAGCATAATGTTCTGAGGTTTGAAATGATACAAGAAAATTTTCAGATAATATCCTAAAAACTCGATTTCTCCTCTTCAATTTATTATTAAAAAAGGGAGTCCAGAGCCTAAAGGGCAAAATAATTTGACAAAAATTTCAAAAGGGCACATCAAATTTTTTTCTAACCAAAAGGGAAAAATCGCTACTTGTTTGACGCTGTTAACAGATCAAAATCGCTGCCCTATCAACGATTTTGTCCAACTTTTTTTTTTCCAGAAAATCTCTGCCCGTGCAATGTTTTTGCAATTTTTTTCTAAATAATCATAGATAACGATTCCCTGCACTAATTAGCTAAGCACGAATATGCCTATCTTTATTCAGAAATCAATGCTCTAAAACTTACGTTTAAGAACACCATATATCCAATCATACCCTTTTCAAGCTCAAGTGCTCAACTCAGAATTCATATAGAGTATCTAATATGATCCAACAATCAAATAATTAAACATAAGATGAATACGTCACCACATTGTGAAATAATATTAAAAATCAACATTCATGTTGGCATTCCATAACTCCATAAAATAATAAACAAAGACGTCACGATAGAAATCAAGACTCATAAAAATTTCAGCTAGAAAGAATTCAATACTTTCAATTATGTAAAAGAACACCAAATCACAATTATTCACAAAATCAGCAAGACAATCAAGTCTTAATTTTTAATCCCCACAAATTAATTCATTTATCACAAACTTAGCTCAAATTTGTTGTAAGTCAAAAGACCTAATTACTTCACATATCCTTCATAACTACGTGTCCTCACCAATAAATGAAAGTAGCATTGCAAAATAATTTTGGTGTTGAATATTCAGAATAGTACTTAAGTTGCGATAATGCCTAACCCTCAATCCGTTATGTGACCCTACAAGACGTATAAGTACCTAATTCACTATTCAAAACACATAAACAAGCCAGAATATGAAAATAGACAATAAAATAATATAAGTTTGAAAGCCCAATAGTATAGTTTTTTTTTTTTTTTTACCAAACTAAACTAAATTCAAACAATTATCAATTTGTTTAGTTGATTTATTTCAATTTTTTTATTTGAATCGAATTTTCACCAAATTATGCACACCCTTACCCAAAAGAATGAGAAGCTATTTAAAACATTTCTTATAAGTCAGGTATTGGAAATTTTCATACAATATTAATTTAGCCACTCAAGAAATTACTAGCAAGATGCAACCTCCCCCTAGTCTTGAGGGCCGTTGAATCATATTTTAATGTGACCCAAACATTTTCAACCTATAAATTTACAGGTGTCAAACACTAAATGAATTTCGTCAGCTATAATTACAACTTTTTAAACAAAAACGTATCAAACCAAATCAAATATTATCATTTTTCGAAAGCAAATTAAACTAAATATGGATAATTCTCAGAACATTAGTTACCAAGCTGGCCAGGCCAAGGGCCAAGCTCAGGTCAGCATTATCACTCTTCCTGCATCTCCTCCCTTTTTATACATAACGCCATTATAATGAATTTTTTTCCCAAACAATATATTTTATCTGTTATAATATGTGACTTATCACTTATCGTAGGATGTACACTATTCTTTATTACTAGAGAGATCGAGTTACATGTATTTATCATTTTATGTGAACTGATTATATGTAAATTTTTGTTACATATATTGTTAGTGCATAAAATTTAAATCATAAAGATTTAAGATAAAACACTCAGGGGCCGTTTGGTTACTGGTTAAGGTTATGCATATATTAGTTATGCAGGATTTAGTTATGCAGGTATTAGTTATGCAGGGTTTAGTTATGCAGGGGTTAGTTATGCATGTATTAGTTATACATGTATAAGTTATGCAGGTATTATTTAATTGTGTAGAAATCACAATACATAAATTATTAACTATTAAATATTGAATTTAATATGTGTGTATATATATATACACAAATAAATAAGTAAGCAAATAGTATAAGTTCTCCCATTTTTTGAATAAAAAGTAAAGAAAAAAAAAATTCCCTCTATACTTATAAGTTGGGACCGTTATTTTTTCAGTTTTTTTTTTTTATGTTTATAACTTATAAAAATAAAATATGATTAATATATTTCAAGTACATTATAATATCCTATTTTATATAATGTAAATATAAATATTCTATTAATATGTTGTATATATTGTTTATACATTTTTAATATACCAAATATATGAATTATGTATAAATTCACATCCTAAACAAAATAATAATACATGTTAATTAAATAAGTGAAATATATTTAATAATATATAACCTTAATATATATATATGATAAACATATGTGCCAGCAAAATATAATACAATTCAATTTGTAATATTAATAAAATATTACATTTGGATTTCAAATGAAAACAGGAAAAAAAAGTTATTCGTGAATTAAAAAAAGAAGTAAAAAAAGGTAAGGAAAATAGTATAGTTAGGTAAAGTTTGTAATAAAAAAATTAAAAATAAATCAATAGAGGTAAATGTGTAATTTATTATTTTAATATATGTATAGCTAATACCTGCATAACTTATTCCAACTTCTACCCTGCATAACTTATACATAGATTCCCTCATAAGTTATGTGGTACTGTATTAATTATGTAGGACTACAAAAAACACAATCAAACACTGCATAAAATTAATACATGAATAACTTTTATACAACATTTTGAATCCTACTAACCAAACATGGTATAAGTTATATTGACTTTTCCACCTAATACAAAACTTCTACCAAACATAGTAAAACTAATGCAATTATTTATACATGAATAAAATGCAATTTCTACAGTAACCAAACGCCCCTCAAAGTGTAGTGAATTTTTAAATTATTAATCTAATTTAACGTGTGATGACATGTTACTTATCATTTATTTTAGAATACCACTAAGTGCTAGTATTAAATTGAGTTAGCATTTGATTGATCTATTTGTGTATATATTTAAACTATTAGTTATATACATATATATATATATATCTATCAGGAAAAGGGTAATCAGATGATGGAGCAGGCTAGCAATGCTGCACAGTCTGCCAAAGAAACAATGCAACAGGTTTTTGCCATTTTTCATTAATATCTAAATTTTTTTACACATTATTAAATATAATTGAACTCTTACATCTCTCTGTTTTTATTGATTAAGTCATTTGAATTGTGTTTTTAACTTATATACATCAACATCATGTAATTTGTGTATTATTTTTACAGGCGGGACAACAAATAAAGACCACGGCACAAGGAGCAGCCGATGCAGTTAAAAATGTTACTGGCATGAACAAATAAAAATTTCAATCTAATCACATCTTTGTTTAACATTTAGGCTACCAATTCTACCCCCTTTTTAATTTTTCAATTTTGAACCTTTTTATTTTGAATTAGGGGATCAACCAATTAGTAATTAGGTTTAAGTATTATTAAGAAGTTTTATGTTTTTTTAATTTCTGTTTGGTTGCTAATAATAATGATTGATTCTCTTTAATCTCCCAGCTTAATTTATCACATGAGTTACATTATAATTTGTCATATATTCTCTTATATTAGAAGCCATAGTTAGGAGTTTTACCTGCTTGTGTCATCGTCATGTCTGCTTGAGCATGAAGGCTTGTAGCTCCTTCTATGCTTTTCTATGTGATTGACACGTGTGACTTGTAAAGAAAATGACCTCAGCTTGTTGAATCGACTTATTTCAAATATTTTAAAACTAAAATAACATTTAAGCGCAAAAAAAAAAAACCTAAAGAGGAATAAGAAGAGGAGAAGCGACAAAGTCATTATGCATTCTAAACTAAAAATATTTTGCAAACTTTTAGTAATAGCCGATATGACCAACTTCTAAAATTTACTTACTTTGAAAAATATCTTTTCAAATATTAAAACAGTAATTTATGTTTGACAAATATGTTAAAAGTGCTTTTGAGAAAAAGCTAATATTTCTAGCTTTTAAATATATTTTTTTGCTATTATTTAAAGTCACTTATTTTCTCTCTAAAATCTTAAAGGAACACTTCAAAAAAAAGTTAAAAATATTTTTGACTTCTCAAAAACTCTAAAAATAAGCTATTAAGTCTTATAATGATCCAAAAAGTGTATGCATGCTAGCCTTATTAAACAAGTCAAGACCATCAAATGGATATCAATTCTTTTTATTTCTTAAAACTCGATATAATAGCTAAAAGTTGTGTTTGAACGAGTTATTATCTATTATTGTGCTTCAATGATATAATCATTAGGAAAATTTAAGAGATGGTGATTTATTGTGAGACGGATACTTCAATGAAAATTCATATATCAATCAATTTAATTACTAGGATTTCCTTCTAAAATAATCACATTTACTTTAGCAAATTTTCTGAAACTTGAATTGGCGCAAAGGAAATTCTAGCATAATGTCTTGAAGTTTGAACCGATACAAGAAAAATTCAAAGAATGTCCTATAAGCCCGATTTCTCCCTTTCAATTTGTTATTAAAAAAATGTTTCTATATCATCATAAATGTATTAAAAAGAAAACCACATTAACGATTCCATGCACTATTTTGCTAAGCACGATTATGTCTATCTTTATTCACAAATCAATTCCCTAATGCTTATTGCTTAGGTTCAAGAACACCCTATATCAAGTCATATTGCAATTAAGAATTAATGACCCTTTTCAAGCTGAACTCAAAGTTCATATATAATTATCTAATTATTGATCCAACAATCAAATAATTAAATACAAGATGTGAATAAATACCCACATCGAGAAATTTATCTCTCAAAATAATATTAAAAATCAACATTCATGTTGGCATTTCATAACTCCATAAAATAATGAGCTAAGAAGCTTCTAAGACCATCTCCAATCCAACACCAAATTTTACACCAAATTCTATATTTGGTGTAAAATTTGGTGTTTTGAGCTCCAACCCACACTAATTTTTACACCAAATTTGGTGTGTGAATAGTGTTACATCAAATTTGGTGCAACAGTATTCATCACACCAATTCACTTTTTGAATATTTTAATATTATTTCATTATACAAACTTTTAATTAAACATTATATAAATTGTATGTTTTAATTAAATCTCTTGTATATTTAATTATTTTTTATGTAATATTTTTATAATATTAATTTTAGATATAAAATTTAGCTTTTTTATAAAATAATTTTTCTATATATGAATTTAAAAAAAAAATTATGTTAATTCAACTATAAATTACAATTAACCTTCACAAAAATTTAAAATGCAAACATATAAATTTTTAAACAAATAATACAATGTACTTAAAAATAACCGAAAATAATAAACATTCAACAAAGTAGTAATTGACATACATCAAATTGAAATATAAAATACATAGTAATTTTAAAAAGAAGTGCTACATGATATATTAACTTCATGTATTATAATGCACAACATGATAATTGAGGATGAGTGTGATCTTAATGCACCAATTCAAGATGCGTCGGAAGGTCCAACTCCGACCGTAGAAATGACAATAGATGAAAATTATCAATTTCAACAATTTCTAACTCGATATAAAAAAATAAAGGACAAAGAAGCTCATTTTGAACTACGTAATGCATTAATAGAGCATTTATGGGAACACCGTAGTGATCTTGAAAGTTGAATATTTATGTAGAATTTAAAATATTTTTTTCAATTATGTAATGTTTATTTAATTGTATTTCATTAATGATTTCACTTTTATTTGTATTATCCATTATTATGTATAATGTATAATATTTGTTAGCAATTTATATTATTTAAAAAATTATGGTACAAAATAATTTTATATTAAACGATTATAAAAGGAAATAATATGAATTATATATGGTGAATGTTTTAGAAAGAATTTGTTTTATGAAATAAGAAAATATAAATGAAATAAGAAATAA
>JAJOOD010018420.1:0-27711 GCA_029582525.1 Solanum tacnaense
TAGTCCCGATTTCCCCCCTTTGATTATGCTTATTGCTCATGGTCATTTAATTGCTTCCGCGACCAAGGATGTGTAATGATACGCTATGAGGCTTGTTTAGGGTTCCTTCGGGTTCCCCATTCGCCGGTCACGTCTAGGCCCTAGGCTTGGGTCGTGACATTTATGAAGTATTTGTATATGTTTTAAGAGCACTTTGAGAGGAGTTGTGTTGTTGAAAGGTTATTTTCATACACACACATATCCATGAATATGATATGATGTGAAAGGTTTTCTCACAGTAAGATGATTATAAGGGTTAAAGACTTTCTCACCTATTGAATCTATATGTAGACATAGACGGTGAAAGGTTATTCTCACGCATGATCTAAGAGCTATCCTATGAATTATGTTGGATTGAGTGTCCAGACATTCTTCCGTGAATATGAACTTCAATCAAGACTTAATATTTAATCTGTGGGAATTACTTCTTAGCACCGTGTGGATATAGTAGATGAGATGAAAGCATTTACACTAGTTGAGTCCGGCTTCCAATGGGATCCTTCTACAGTAGTTGAGTCTGGATTCCCAAAATATGTCTCATGAGATGGAGACCTTCTACCTTAGTTTAGTCCAAGTTTCTAGTATCAATCTCCTTATCCCATAAACTATGTGCTCCTATAGGTTATTTAGCTAGTGGATCCACCTAAGCTAAGAGTATGGTTCTACCTTAGGCAACTAGGACACCACTTGTCGGTGTGGGTATCACCGGATTCCATGTTAAGCTCACATGGTCTATGTCGGTTAAGGCTTATTCCCCACAATAATATGAAAAATAATATAAATTATGAACTATGGTTACTCAAGAAGCTTTACTTAGAATAGGTGAGATTTATGGGATCTTATTGATGCATTGCACAAGTATGCTTTGAGGGTATTTATGAAGTGTTACTCATATGATATGATGATCAATGTATTGATTCTGTTTATGACTTATGCTTTTCCACTATCGTCATAATGATGTTTTAACTTAGTAAATTGCATACATTAAAATGAAATGTCCCTTTTAGCATGTTTTCAATGTTTTTATCCATGGATATCATACTTATTGCATTTTGGTACTAACTCCTACTATTCCTACATTTTCACCCAAATGTAGGGTCTGGTTCTCAAGCTGATCATTATTGTGGCTAAAGCTTGGGTTTGCTTATTCTCCTAGCTTGTTAGTGAGTCCTCGTGATTTGAGGACGGATGTTATCTCATTGTAGTTCATTTCTTGTATTTCCTTTTCGGACTATGTTGTATGGGTTGTGTCCCTTTCTCATTTCGAATATTGTAATAGATTGCTATGTTGAGACAAGTCTAGACTTCCACTTTCGTTTATTAAGATTTTAAACTTGTAATGTATTTTTACCCTTTGTTGTTCTATTCTTATATTATGATATGCTAAGTGGCTTACATATAGCCTTTCGGGGTTCCATGTGACTTTTTACATCTAGGGGGTACCCTGGGTCGTGACATAAAAGCATGTTAAACATCCTATCATGGAGCCTTCATGTAATTCATACTCAAATGCACATCAACATTAGGAAAATCAATCATGTAAGTCATTTTCTTTCAAAACTTACTTGTTCATGAACATGCATAAATAAGGAAATCATTGAAACACCTAAGAAACATGACCAAAACAAGGAACAATTCATGTGTAACTCATTAGCTCAACCTAGAGTAGGAGTAAAAGGAAAAGTTGAGGACATCGGGACATCATATCGGCCTTGGCCTCCTATGTAGCACCCTCAACTAATTGATTCCTCCATAACACTTTCACATAAGCTACTTCTTTGTTTCTCAACTTCTTAACTTGCTGGTCTAAAATTTCAACGTGAACTTCCCCATAAGAAAGATTCTCTTTAATTCCCAAACCTTCTAAGGAAACTAAAGATGTCGGATCTCCAACACATTTCTTCAACATAAAGACATGAAAAATAGGATGCACCGATGCAAACTCATTAAGCAACTCTAGTTCATAACCAAACTTACCAACACGTAGCAAAATTTGATATGGGTCTACATAACGGGGACTAAGCATCCCTTTTATACCAAACCTCATTAAACCCTTGATGGGTGAAATTTTCATGTAAAACCAATCATGAACATCAAACTCAAGATCTCTTCTTCTCACATTGGTATGTGACTTTTGCCGACTTTGAGCTGTTTTCAACCCTTCTCTTATAAGTCCAACTTTCTCCATGGCCTCATGTACCAATTCAGAACCTACTAGGGCAACTTCACCCACCTCAAACCATCCTATAGGATATCTACACATCCTACCATATAATGCCTCTAATGGAGCCATATCAATACTCGAGTGACAGCTATTGTAATAAGAAAACTCAATCAATGGCAATTGGTCATCCCAATTCCCCTTAAAATTAATAACACAAGCTCTCAACATATCTTCCAATATTTGGATAGTACGCTTCGCTTGCCTATCGTTTTGGGGATGAAAGGTCGTACTAAGCTTAATACGAGTACCAAGACCAATTTGGAAAGACTTCCAAAACTGAGAAGTGAATTGGGTACCATAATCGGAAATAATCGACAAAGGCACTCCATGCAACTTTAAAATTTCTCTTATGTAAAACTTAGCATAATCCTCCGCCGAATAGGAAACCTTGACGGGAATAAAATGTGCCAATTTCGTCATCAGATCTGCTATAACCTAAATCGACTCATGTTGTCGCCGAGTGGGAAGAAAACAAACAATAATTCCATATTCATATCGTCCCACTTCCAAGTAGGAACACTAATGTCTTGGGATAAACCTCCCGCTTTCTAATGCTCAACTTTCCCTTGTTGACAATTCGGACACTTAGTCACAAATTCCACAATATCCTTCTTCATTCCATTACACCAATAGACCTCCCATAAATCACGGTACATTTTAGTGGCTCCCGAGTGAATGGAATATCAAAAACTATGAGCTTCTGACAAGATATGTTCCCTCAAGTCATCAAAACTTGGAACACACTATCGACCTTGATATCTAAGGATACCATCTCTCCCTTGGGAGAAAGCGCCAACGGTTTTCTTAAGCACCGTTTCTTTCAACTCAATCCAAATTAGATCAAGACCTTTCTTGGCTTTCACATCCGCCACAAAAGACGATTCTGACCCATTGTGAACCACAACACCACCCTTGGTGGAGTTCACTAACTGAACACCCAATTGGGCCAATCTATGCACATCTCAAACCAACTCCTTATTTACCTCAATGTGGGCAACACTACCTATAGATAACTGACTAAGAGCATCCACCACCACATAAGCCTTACCTAGCTGATAGAGAACACTCATATCATAATCTTTCAATAACTCAAGCCGCCTTCTTTGGCAAAACTTCATATCCTTTTGGTTAAACATATATTGCAAACTCTTGTGGTCGGTAAAAACATCAACATGAACTGCATAAAAATAATGCCTCCAAATATTTAAAGAAAAACAACCGTCGCTAATTCAAGGTCATGGGTAGAATAATTCTTCTCATGATTCTTAGTTGCCTGAGGTATAGGTAATAACTTCCCCATTTTGCATAAGCACACATCCTAACCCAATTCTTGAGGCATCACAGTATACCACAAAACCATCCGTCCTTTCAGGCAGAGACAACATTGGAGCGAAAGTAAATATATCTGTCAATTCTTGAAAACTATTTTCTCATGCTTCGGACCATATTAACGTAGCCTCCTTTTGTGTCAAAGTCGTCAAAGGAGAGACAATTGATGAAAATCCCTTTACAAACCTTCTATAGTAACTAGTGAAACCCAAGAAGCTTCTAATATCCTAAGGGGTTAGAGTTCTAGGCCAACCGCCATCTTATGATCTACCTCAATACCCTTACTTGAAACAATATCCCCAAGAAAAGCTATGGACCTTAGCCAAAACTCACATTTACTAAACTTTGCAAACAGTTTTTGGTCCTTGAGAACTTGCAACACAATCCTCAAATGATCAATATACTTATTCTCACTTCTCGAATAGATCAATATATCATTAATGAAGACAATCACAAACATATCAAGGTATTGTCTAAAAATCCTATTCATCGAGTCCATAAATGTAGCCGGAGAATTAGTCAACCCAAACGACATAACTACAAACTCTTATGACCATACTGGGTTTTAAAAGTCATTTTTGGAATATCATCATCTTTTACCTTCATATTTGTGATAACCCGACCGAAGGTCAATCTTAAAGAAATAACTTGCTCCTTGAAGATGGTCAAACAAATCATATATCCTTGGAAATGGATACTTATTCTTAATAGTTGTTGCTTATCCTGACCAACGACACTAACCAATGGTACGAGTGTCTACGATCGTCGATAATATAGTAACCCAACTAAAGGTTGGGGTCGTGTCCCAAGGGAGTGGTTTTGAGAATTGATAGAAAAATAAAGTTTAGCTCTAATTAGTCGTAGTTAAAGACATTAACGATTAAAAACATAGTAGATCAAAAGGGGGGTGACACAAAAGTGTCAAATATCGATTTGGGGGTTTAATCACAAGTAGTATAAACAACGAAAATAACAAAAAATCAAGTATGGGGAAGAGTTCTTGGGCTGTGACTGCAATACAAGTTGAGATAAATCGTTGGGTACTTGCCTTCGATAGGAAATTTGCAAGATAATAGTGACTAGGCTCAGCTTTAGATGGAAATGAGCTCCCTCTTGGGCAACTTACGCCGTTTCAAATGCGTTCCTCACGGACACCCATTTGCCGCATGAAGGCCAGCCTACGCCTTTTCCCACTCACTCTCTCGAGCTGAGTGTTAGGATATGGGACTAGGGCTCACCCTCTCGGGCTGAACCTCATGTCGACCCACTCCTTAGGACATCAGTCTAGCGGTCTTGGTTTTGCGACCTCCCTTTCGGGCAACCCGAAAACACATGGGTGGCTTTGTATTTGCAACTACAAACCCAATAAATTAAACCACAACCACTTGGTGAAATCACCATTAAAATACATATATCCTATCAGCAAGCAGGACCCAACAACAATATCAACACATATTTGCTAAATCACACCCCAAGAATGGGGGGTTTTTAGCCACACATCAAGAAATAACAAAATATACCTAAAATGATACTAAAATCAAATGGGTATAAGAAATTAAACCTTGATTTAAGCAAAGGAAGAAGAATGGAGAAGACCTACTTCCAACTTGGGGAAGATGAATTCCTTATTTCTTCAAGTCTCCCAAAACCCTCTCCAAACGTGAGAGAAAATATCCAAAAAGTACTATTCTATTCTGGAAATTAAAATTAATGTTCGACTCTCTAAAAATTAATAACAAGTTCAGTATTTATAGACTTCAGAAAATAGTGCTACCAGATCTTTCGGCGAGGTTAGTCGGAATCACCGATTAACTCGGCGATTCTTCCTGTTGTGTAGTTTGTCGCCGTCTTGCACTAGCCTTCAGCGTCATCGTGCTTTGTGTCATTGGGCGGTATAGATAGCTTCGCATAACTATTTGGCGAAGCGCCAACTGCTCCTTGCATCACCTTTTTTATCCTTATCCTTTATGGCTTCGCGTACTGGAACAAAGGGCGGAGTGCATCCCTTCGGGGAGTCGCCAAGTATGCTTGGCGATACACAGGCTTCAACTTCCTCGTTCTTTTCAGCCTTTTTGTTCTTTTTTGCGCCTAAGTGTCCATGCTTCCACCAAAATATCAAATACCTGAAACTTAAGAGTTTTCATTAGATATTGAGACAAAATAAACATTTGAGGACACTATTTCTATCAAAATAAAGCCATAAATGAGTCCAATTTGTGGACTCATCAACAGCCCCAACATAAACTTTTGCTTGTCCTCAAGCAAACTCAAGTTCAGCCGTTCAACAAGATGTCTCAAATATTGCTACACAAGACTAAATCATGAACATACACAACAAGACTCAATTTACTTATGCAAGGATCAATTGTGTACTCAAAGATTCAAGTTGTGACACACCATTACCAAAGATTCTCATTCTCGCAATACTTGCTACTTGTGCAAGTTTAAGCTCAATAAAAAGTATATCAATGCCCGCACAGAAAAGATGATTACATATTTACACACAGAGGTTAATCAATTCAAGACCAAGAATCAGATGCAACGCTCATACTAAAAAATAAGGAACACGATGTATGTTTTCACCCATAGGTTTTCCCTTATATTCCAATCGACTTTCGATTCAGCTTATTCAAGATCAAAAAGGTCTTTCTAAGGCTTGTAATGGGGATGAGTGCAAAGGTATGGTCATTTAGGCTCAGTGACTTCTTCCTCGTGAGATGCTGTACTCTCAAGGCATTCCCTTCTTTTCCTTTATCAATTATTTTTCTAGTGCTTCTAAGTCATCTTTTTATTCACCTCCATGGATTGTTTGGAAACCCAATTTCTTTTGTTCTTTATTCCACAGTTTTTTTTGTCTCCATCGTTTGGCAACACCATAGGTTAAGGGGGACTTTTCTTGCACTTCTTGACTTTTCCTTTTCCTCTTTCACCACACCCCCAACTTAAGCTTTTGGCTTAAGTTGGCTATTTGCTAAACCACAAATCAAGAGGATTATAGGTAGTGGGTCAAGTAAGGTCTAGGGTTCATCAATGTTTTTCCAAAGAAAGGTAAGGCTCAAAGGGTGTTCAAAAGAGTTTCACACGCTCACAGTAGGCCAAAAAAGTGATATATGTCAAATTTGGCTCACACTCTTTAAAGTTGCCTAAGATCATTTCAAGAGGACACCTTTCTAAATCAATTAGACTAACAGGGCAAATTCTAGGTTTACTCATGCATGGTTCAAAGAAAGCTAATCACACAAGGCATCGACACTTAAAGCAAACAAGACTACACACTTTCGCTAGTGTGCAATGGTCATTACAAGAGAATCAATTCGATAAATGCTAATCACAATGAGATGCAAAAAGTTCACGTATAACAGTGCAACTTCATTTGGCCCCATCGTAGCCATACATTCATGTTCGTTCAATTGAGAGCACTATTCAAGTCATCGGTATTGATCGAAAGAGAGACTTAAATTTGTACAGGAACAACCACTTTCAACACAAGCGGTGGCTTCAAGAAATAATAATAATTTTTCGAAAGGGTCAAAATCGTTTTGCAATTTAAAATAAAAGGAGCCATAAGCTCAAACATCCACGAAAAGTAGTGTAAACAGAATTTTAAACAGAACAACCCAAATATATACAAAGCACGAATCACAAATAGCACACAAAAGGTTTACCTCACCTTACGACAAAGAAAAGCGTTTGTCCTCAAATGCAAATAATACAGAATACAAGAGGCAAAGCAAAGAAAGATAAGACATAGAAAGAGGTAAAGAAAGATCTTGTCTATCCAGTCTCTCTATTTGCCAGGGCATCAGTGCCTGATGCATCTCCTTGAAGTAAAATAATGGTCTCCAGAGTACTGTTGTTTTGGTTCTCATTGTTTGCCTTTGCCTTGGCTTCCTTGGTATATTTCTTTTGTCTGGCTCGCTCTGCTTTCTTTTCATCTTTTTTAAACTCTTGTACTCTTATGTGCATGGGTGGATCATTTTTCCCTGCGACTTTTGGTCTAGCCATTTCTGCAAAGACTTCGAGGTTAAGTTCGATAGTAATTCAAACAGGAGCAAAAGGGTGTCTCTGAGTGTGGAATCGCTTAGCCAAGCTAGCTGGCGAGGTACTTGTCCTGTTAGGCTAATTAATCCATTGAAAATGATGTACAAATTACACAAAGGCGCAGATAAAGGGCGAACAAGGGATCTTTCGGTGAGTCACCGAGTGCATTGAGCGAATTCAACTGACACCTGAAAGTCACATATTAATCAATACATAAAGTATTCAGTTTAAGGTGAAATGGAGATGTTAGGTGAACCGCCGAGCAGTTCGGCGGATTTTATTCATCTCGCCGATCAGCTCAACATGTCTATTTTCAACCCAGCCTTTCAAATTTCACCCCGCAACCCAAGATAATGCAACATGAGCTTATATAAATCAATTTCAATGGAGACCCGTAAAAACTTCTATTCCCACCGCGTAAAAATTCAGCTCAAAGCATAGCTAAGTGGAAGTCCCTCAAATCATGTAGAAAATACCAAATCATAATCAATAATATGTGCAATCCCTGTAACTTAGAGACTCATCAGAGATTCCATGCTATCAATCACTGTGTGAATGAGTACAAATTTTGATAAAATAATTTAGGGGTTCGATTACCAACCTTTGGTGCAGATTTAGATAGTATTGACGTGCTAGGCCGCAATACGATCCAAGTCCAAGCACAATCCAACACTTAAAATACTCTAGAAGTGCAAGAAATAAAATGCTAGAGTGTGGGTATGAGTTTGATAGGATGAAGCAGTGACAGAAAGTGAATGAAATAGAACTTTTAAACTTGTGGCTTGCAAAAACCGTCTAGTTCCTGCTTATTCGGCGATGTTAGTCAAGTTTTCCCATTCACTCGACTATGCGCCAAGTGTCTAGTTTCTTCGCCAACTGTAACAGGCTCTGCAGCTCATGCGAGGATTCCAATCGACAGTTTTCATCGAGAATGGGATAAATAACTCCGGCATCCAACCACTTGATGATCTCCTTTTTAACTACCTCTTGCATCGGAGGATTTAATCTTCTTTGGTGTTCAATACTAGGTTTGTGATCCGGCATGAGTTGGATTTTATGAGGACAATTATCGGGAGGGATCCCAATAATATCTGCAATAGTCCACCCAATGGCTCACTTGGACCTCTTTAATACGGCAACCAAACACTCTATTTGTCGCCCACTCAAATCAACCGCAATAATGACCGGTAAAGTATCATCTTTTCCCAAGAATACATACCTCAAATGCGGTGGTAGAGCCTTAAGTTCTAATTTCGGTGCCTCCTCAACAGATGATCGTGCAGGTGGGGACTTACGATTTTTCATGTCTAACTCCAGTTTCTTTTGTTTCGAACAATTTCACACCTATCAAGTGCGGCGACCAACTCATCATATTTTTCAATACCATCACTCTCAAAGTTCATCATAACCGCTGCTAGTGCCTTAACACCCAGTCTCTCCTCAACCTGCACCTCAAAAACACTCTCAACTATATAGGTTATCGCTAATACCGATTGGATCTCACTGCTTTGCTTCATAGTACAAATATTGAAAGTCACCTCCTTATTGTTCAGTCTGAATTTCATCTGCCCCTTTTCCATATCAACCAAAGTGCGCCCCGTACCTAAAAATGGTCTCCCTAGAATGAAGGGAACCTCAAAATCAACCTCATAGTCAAGAATCACAAAATCTGCCGGAAAGATGAACGATTCCACTTTCACTAGTACATCATGGAGCACACATATGGGCCTCTTCACAGTTCTGTCGGCCATGACCAATCGCATAGCAGTCGGTTTTGGATCTTCCAAACCTAACTTTTTGTAAATCGACAATGGCATCAGATTAATGCTAGCCCCAAGATCACACAATACCTTAGCAAAATGCAACAACCCGATGGTACATGAAATAGTAAAGGCACCAGGATCCTCCTTCTTCTGTACAAGGGACCTAGTAGCAATAGTGCTACAATGTTGCAATCTATCATCATCCTCAAAGCTCACGGCCCTTTACTTGGTCACCATATCCTTCATAAATTTTGCATACCCAAACATTTGCTCCAAAGCCTCTATCAGTGGAACATTGATGGAAAGCTGCTTCAACATGCTAATAAACCTGCGGTATATGCTTTCTTCAATTTTTTTCACTAACCTTTGTTGGAAAGGAGGTGGAGGTCTAGGTATGGGGAAAAATTTCTGAGTTACCTCTTCTTCCTTCTCTGTCGCATTCTCGGACTCTCCAGTCACCTCAACCACATCATCATCTTTACTAGCATCAGTTTCTACCCAGAAGGCAAGGTGGATCAATGGTCTGCTTACCTCCTGGAGTCGTGGCTGCCATACAATGTCCATCATTCTTTGTATTATGGATAGTATTACTAGGAAGAGTGTCAGGTTGACGTGGATTTACTGTAGTCGACAACTGAGTCATCTGTTGCTCAAGATGCTTGATCGACACTGCGTGGGCGTCAACTTTTTGACCAATACTGGACCAGTCATTTCGCATCTCCTTCACATTCTCATCAGTCGCGTCATACCTCCTTATCATTTTCTGCATCATATCCTCTAAACGTGACATATTACCTCCAGCTTTCCTAGGAGAATAATCCCAATTTTGAGGAGGAACATAAGGTCCAGCCCAATCATTTCTGTTGCCATAGTTATTCCGGTTGTAATTTTTGTCGTGATTGTAATTCCCATCCCGGACATATTGACCCTTGCGGTTGTAATTTCCATAGTTTCGACCTTGGTTTCCTTAACCTTGGGGCCAATTATCCGTGTTGGAACCTTGGGCGTTTGGTCGGAAACCCCCCGTCTGCTCATTCATAGCATAAGCATCCTCTTAAAAATAATACTCCTCTGCAGGTGGTGATGGTCTAGTCAAATAGTTCACAACATTTTCCTTCTCCACTCCTCCAATCACATGCTTTAACACCAACCCTAGCTCAGTTTTCATCTGTGCCATCTCCTCACGAATCTCATCTGCGGGCTGGTTGTTTGTAGCTTGAACGACAAATGTGCTCATCCCAGTGTCTGACTTTCTAGTGCTCCAAGCTTTCTTATTTCGAGATATCTTCTCCATTTTCTCTGTAATTTGGGCAAAAGTGCATTCAGCGTACGAACCTCCCGCAATATTATCAAGCACTGCCTTACCATTATCATCATGTCTTCGGTAGAAGTACTCCTTCAGCGACTCATCATCAATACGGTGATTCGGGACACCCCTCATGAAGGGAGTAAACCTATCCCAAGAACTACTCACAGACTCTCCAGGTAATGCTACAAAGTTGTTGAGCCTATCCTTCTTGTTCAACTTCTTGGACACTGGAAAGAATCTTGCTAAAAATGCCTCTGTCAACTGCTCCCATGTATAGATTGAGTTATAAGGGAGTTCATTGAACCACACAGCAACATCTCCGGTAAATGATAGGGGGAACACACGCAACCCAATGACGTTTATATCTCAATCTGGTCGACCTATACAACTCCTGCAGACATGATTCAGTTTGGCTATGTGAGCATGTGGATCATCCGTTGGTAACCCCACAAGTAAGCTCCTCATTGTAACCATCTGCATCAAGCTACTGGTCACCACAAATGTATGCCCCTGAGGTAGAGGCAGTAGGACAAAAGGTCTATCAGAATCGGCAATATTAAGGTTGACCTTGAAATTTTCATGCAGACATGGTCCTTGGGGTTCCTGTGCCCTTAGTGCATCTCCCAATCTATTCTCCACTGAAGCCTGATTATTCGCATCAATTACCCTCAGAGGTTTCAATCCAACACCTTCACCTAACTCTCTCCCGATAGGGTTAACCGGAACTCCTTGATTATTCATTCTACGCAAAGTTCTATTCAGTTCGGGATCGTAGAGAGTAATGGGTTGCCTTGGCTCCGTGAACTTGGCATACACTAGAGTAAGACCCTGAGAGAGACAAAAACAAAAGAAAAAGTAAAATTAGGAAATATTTGACAAAAGTTGAATAATGCAATTAAACTTAATCTAAAAGCCTTATTCCCCGAAAGCGGCGCCAAAATTTAATAAGCTCAAATTACACCTCTTTTCAAAAGCATAAGTGATCTTTATCACGTAAAGAACCCAACTTGTAGGTTGGGGTCGATCCCAAAAGGAATATGGTTTACACTTAAGTTCAATAATTATTATATTCGTTTAGCCAATGTATTTATGAGATAAATAAGTAAAAAGGGGGGGGGGGGCAATTTGTGTAACAAATTTTGGAAATTATGAAAGTAGTTAGTAAGAAAGATTCAAACTTTTGTTGTAATCAAATTGAGAAGGAAACTAGGGCGTACGTGTTCCCCATAAGCTCATAACTCCGTAATCCTAGTAATAGCAATCCCTTCCTAGTGTATTACATGCAAAGCGATAAGTTATGTATCTCTAAATCCTTGGTCCTGCATCTAGAGAATTTCACCCCGCACCTTGGTTCGGCTACGTGTGTATAATTTACTAACCCTTACCATTACCTCATATTAGACGTCACATCGATGTATGGCTTAGTTTTCACCCTCGCACCAATAGATATTAATTCTTTTAGATAGTATCACACTAAATCTATGTTGATAATTCTTTTCTTATTAACTACCTCCTTGGTCCGACAAGTAGCAACAAGGTGAGTTCTAACGTTGCGCACCGTTAGAAAGACTTCTAGATGAAAGAATTATCAATGCATGCAAAACAATATTCGAGAATTACTTAGTTACTATTCATACTTCATTAATCGCTCATGGTTCCCACAACCCTAGTGGTGGATTTAGGTACCCATATTAGTAAGAACACAATTCATATTTTTAGAAGAAGATATCATGAACTTACGTAATGAGAATGATAAACTCAGAATTTCAACTTGAATTTCCAAACCAAAATCTTCAAAATAAGCTTAGGAAATTAAGAATTGCTAAAGTTGCAAGTTAATCTCCGAACCCAAAATATCGAACAAAAGTAATAGAGTCTAACCTCCAAAAATGAGGTTTACATGCCCTATATATAGAAAAATAAGTCCTAACTAAAAAGCAAATGAAATGAGGAAATAATGTTTCAGGACGCCGATTGACGATACTGACCTACGGACAATGCATTAATCTACGATCCGTTCCATGACTCAGGACTTGGGCAAATTTCTAACTTCAAAATCTTCAAATCTCTGAACCAAATGACGGAGTACCAATACGTACCGTGTATTGATCTACGGTCCGTGGATCCTCCTTCGTAGCTCCATACTTAGAATCTTCAAAATTAGGTACTGGAACCCATATCTGAATCATTTGACAGATCAACAGTACTGTCCATCGATTGCAACTGTGGTTCCACACTTGGTCAAGAACTCCCTAATTTTCCTTCAAGCCTTGCCTGCCCATCTACGACACCCATCTATGGAGCGTGAATGGACCTACGGTCCGTGGATCACCTTCGTAGATGCCCTTTTCTGCACATCCTTCACCTGCGTCTCTTAGTTTCCACGTCCGAACATATTTCTTGCAAACATGAGAAAAATACATAAAAACCAATACAAAATGACCCTAGACACACACAACTCTTAAGTGAAATGTATTAAAAATACCGTGAACTATATCAATAGGCAATTGAAGAAAATCCCTCAACAAACCTTCTATAGTAATCGGCTAAACCCAAGAAACTTCTAATATCCTAAGGGGTTAGAGGTCTTCTTAGGATCTACCTCAATACCCTTACTTGAAACAATATGCCCAAGAAAAGCTACGGACCTTAGCGAAAACTCACATTTACTTAACTTTGCAAAGAGTTGTTGGTCCTTGAGAACATGCAACACAACTCTCAAATGATCAATCTGCTCATTCTCACTTCTCGATATATCAATATATCATCAATGAACACAATCAAAAACATATCAAGGTGTTGTCTAAAAACCCTATTCCTCAAAGTCGATAAATGTCGCCAGAGCATTAGTTAGCCCAAATGACATCACTAAAAACTCATAATGACCATACCGGGTTCTAAAAGCTGTTTTTGGAATATCTTCATCTTTCACCCTCAATTTGTGATAACCCGACTGAAGGACTTGCTCCTTGAAGTTGGTCAAACAAATCATCTATCCTTGGAAGAGGATACTTATTCTTAATTGTCACCTTGTTCAACTGACGATAGTCAATACAAATATGAAGAGAACCGTCTTTTTTCTTAACAAACAAAACTAGAGCACCCCATGGAGAGATACTCGGTCCGATGAAACCCTTATCCAACAAGTCTTTCAATTGTTCTTTCAACTCTTTAAGTTCTACCAGAGCTATTCTATATGGAGGAATAGAAATAGGTTGGGGTCAATACCAAAGTCTATTTTGCTCTCAGGAGGAATACCAAGTAAATCATCTGGAAACACTTCCGAAAATTCTTTCACAATAGGGACCAACTCAAGAATAGGGGTTTCGGAATCCACATCCCTCACCTTAACTAGATGAGAAATGCAACCCTTAGAAATCATCTTTTTAGCTTTAAGACAAGAGACAAACTGACCCTTAGGAATAAAATTTCTCCCCTTCCACTCTAGGATAGGCTCATTTGGGAATTGAGCCTTGACTACAACAGTTCTACAATCAATAGAAACATAGCATGAATGCAACCAATCCATCACAAGAATAACATCAAAATATAACATATCAAGCTCTACCAAGTCAACAACAGTAACTCTATAGGACAAGGAAATGGGGCACTTTCTATAGATTTTGTTAGCCACAATAGAATCACCAACTGGAGTAGAGACATGAAAAGGATCTAACAAAACATCCTGAAGAACATCAAACCTCATAGCCGCAGATGGCATCACATTAGAAAAGGTAGCACCATGATCAAGTAAAGCATAACCATCAATTTGGAAAACATTTAACATACCGGTTACCACATCTTGAGAATCCTCTTATTCATCACAAGTCAGAAGTGCATAAAATCAATTTTGCTTAGGAGCATTGTAACACGAACCACTAGGAGGAGCTTTCTTTCCCTCTCTTCCTTTAGCCATAAGCATTGGGCAATCCCTCATTTTATGATCACTCTTACCAAAACTAAAGCAACCATTTGTGCTGGCTAGGCACTCACCCTCATGCTTCTTTCCACACTCAACACAAGTAGACATTGGCAATGAAGAACCACTACCATTCCACCTTTGAGGCTTAGGGTCAAATACACTGTCTTTGTTGAAATTAGGATGATCATTGGAGGAACCTTGACCGGAAAACCTTTGTTTAAACCAAGGAGGACCATGTCTATCGGACCTTGCATGAGAGAAATTTCCATCACCGTTTTTAGCCCTTTTTACCTCCCTAGACTTTTCCTTAAGTTTATCCTCTTAAATCTATTGTGCATGAACCATGAGACGAGAGATCTCCATGTCATTAATGAGCATGGTGATAAGGCACGCTTTATCCAGCATTTCAGACACAACCTAAATGAACTTGCTCATCCTTGTCCTAGAATCAAAAACCATTTTTGGAGCATATCTAGATAGTTGTGTGAACTTCAAAGCATATTCCCTCACACTCATACTTTCTTGACGAAGTTTGATGAACTCAAGAATCTTTGCTTCCCTCATATTAAGGTTAAAGAACCTGTCAAGAAAACCAACCTTAAACTTCTCCCAATCAAGAAGACCCGCATCTTCTGGTCTCCCTTCATTCCATTGGTTGAACCAAGTTTGAGCAACACATTTTAGTTCATAAGCGGCCAAATCCACCTTTTCCACCGGTGTCACCCCCATGATCATCACGACCTTGTAGACCTCATCGATGAACTCTTGAGGATCTTCCTAAACCATAGAACCATGAACCTCTAGAGGATTCAACATAATGAAGTCTCTTACTCTAGATGTCGTCGTACTCACATTTGGGCTTACGGGAACCACAACCTCCCTATTTGCTTGAGCTGTCATGGCTTGAGCCAATACTTGAAAAGCATCCCTAAACTCCGCATTAGACACTTGCTCGGCCAAATTATCGCCCCAAAGTTGAGGAGCTTTGGGAGGAGCTTGTTCTTCCGCATTCTCTCTAACAATACTTCTAGCATAAGTTCTTCAAGTAGCCATATCATGTAGAGCATCAGATAAGGATAAAGAGAGAGACCTTATAGAGTTAAACTCTATCGCATGACTTTAGAGTAAAGAGACAAGTGGAGTTTCCTAAACATCTTGTAGCCTCTCATTCATAAATTTGGTGTGCTTCACACTCGTGAACAAGACTCTACTTGATGTAGCTTATGAGATATCATAGGACCATTCTAAACCTTGTTCTTTGATTGCCAAGCTTGTCTCAATATCCGTCTAATACAATAGAATTAAATTGGGCCTAGCCCATACATCATGTCCAAAACTAAAATACAAGAAGTAAACTAGAATGATGAAAGTCCTTCCTTGAACCATGAGGACTCACCAAGCTTGGGAATCAACCAAACCAAGCTCTAGACATGAAACTAAGCACCCTGATTATCGGACCCTACATTTGGGGAAATATAGGCAACAATATGTGATATTACAAAACAATATACCAAGTATGATAACCATGCATACAACATTTAAATCATGTTGAAAGAGTACATTTCATGACATGCAATTGACCAAGCTAAAACATGATATATAAGGGTTAGAAAGCATAATTTATAAAACATGGTCAATGCAAGCTAACACCTTTAAAACCATTAAACTCATATGAGATACTTCTTGAAGTAACCTTAGTTCATTATTAACATGGGGAATTTGCCTTAACTGACATAAAGACCATGTAAGCTATAGCATGATCCCCCGATGTCTCCCACACCGAAAAGGGTTGTCCTACATGCCAAGGTAAGGACCATGAACTTCTAGCTTCAGTGAATCCACTAGCTAATGTCTATCTAGACAATCATCCTATGGGGGCACATAGGTAATGGATAAGTAGATTGCAACTAGAAACCTGATTTCTACTAACGGGAGAGCCTCCATCTCAATATCCTCTCGGTACTAGGCATAAATCCCACTGAATAGTCATTTCTTACTTATTCTCATTATCCATGGAAGGGCACATCATCTTGCCTTTCCAAGCTAAGTCATTATCCATTTAAAGTTACAATTAAGTATCCAATCCAACCTAGATTTCATTAGGATAACTTCTTATCATTGATTCATTTAGGTGAGAAAACCTTTCGACATTAGAATCCTTATTATGTGAGGAAACCTTTCACATTCATGCTTTCATGTGTTTATGAGGAAATCCTTTCATTAACACAATATTAATATCATCATTGATATTTTACTCTCAAAGCATCACTAAAACATTTTCATAGCTTTCATAAGAACATACATAATTCCATAATTTACCTTCCAAGGCTCAAAACACACTTTCAATCATCAACATTTAGAAAACACAGGTTAGTTATGGATTTCATCATAAAATCATGAATATCTATCAATACATGCATAATTTCATAAAACTCATCCTTCATAATAAAAATCCCACAACATATGATCAGAACATGAAAACATGGGGAATTACATAGGTTCATAGGGGAAAACATCATAAAACCATAGTATTTCTTCAATTCATGCATAAGAGATAATAATTCAATCATTTAAATGAATAAACATATGAACCCATGATAATTGAAGAATGCCCTAACTGAATTGACAAAATTTAACTTTTGAAATAGAAGGATTTGGGAACTCCATGAATGGAAGGAATCCATGGATGAAAACTATCATACCTCAAAGTCAATTACTTATCTCCAATAGAGGAATGGAGACTTTGGCTCGAAACCCTAGGTTGAATCCTTCTTCTTCTTCAAGTTTTAAAGAGAGAAATATTTGAGAGTTCTTTTTTTTGGTGAGTTTGGAGAGAATGATTTCTATTGGAAAATTTGGGGGTCAAAAGACTTATATAGGGATCTTAGACTTAGGCAAAATGACATAGTATTAGGCTAGATTAATTAGGAAAAGACTCAATTGGCCCTAATAATAATTGCCACTGACTCACCCACGATTACGACCGACGGACTATGATTAAGACGACGAGTCGTCCTGCACGACCGTTGTTTGTGGTTAGTGACTCGATTCTGGGGGTCTGGACCATGGACCCTCTACCATAGACCGTGGTCCCACCAACGGTCCATTGGTTCAGGCCGTAGCTCCACCCTTTCAGACTGTTTTTGGTAAGACATCGACATACCACACCTACGGTCCGTGGTCTCATCCACAGGCCATGGGTGTCCCCTCATGGGCTGTCTACTGCAATTTCTAAAAACAACAATCTTTCCCTTTTTTGGATCCGGGGTGTTACACAAAATCTCTTTTAGCACATTGAACTAAGATGACCCGACACCCAAGGCGTATTGGGCCCATCAGAGAGACCACCTTGAGTCCAAAATAGCTGATTAAATTTGAAAGATGTATATATTGTTTGAAAAATCATTTCTCTTTGGGGTTGGAGTAGATTTTAATAGCTTTTCTAGTCGAAGAAGGAGTTTTACAAGTTACTAGTCCATATAAAGGCGTCGACATTCGGATGTGTCAAGAAATCAACATTGAAGGACATTCCATGGAGGAATAACTTAGGATGGTACCCCTGCATGGGACTTATTATTTGTATCCCATTTTCCCTATTATGTATCAACATTCAGCTTTATTCATAATGTTTGTACAAATTTGGTTTCCAGGGAAATGAAATATTTTATATGACGTTATATATCCTTCAAATCATTAAGACTAACCCTGGCACAAAGGGGTCACATATTTGTTTAGAATGTGCAATATATATTTATGTGTTATAACTACTTGTGTGAATATGTTGCTTTATTCGGAGATATTCTAACTCACTCCTCTTAGAATTGTTTTTAGAATCCCTCAGCATAAATATCAAGTCACTATAAAAAAAACGTCTAAATACTCTCCGAGTCTTTAGTTTCCAAATACTCTCCGAGTCCTTAGTTTCCCAACAAAATTTGACTTCACTTTCAAATCCTTACTCTTCCATCTCAGAAAAGGTCGATTTTCTTTCAAGTGAAAAAGGAAAGTCGAACTACGTAGGACCTGAACAGAACAAGTTAATTGCACAATTGTAATAATAGATTACTGAAATGAGGGCTGAAATGGATGAACCCGAAGTTTGACAAATCTGGCTATCATTGCCAACACTCCTACTCCTGAAAAAACGAAAAGCCTCCACTCCATTTTCCTACTTCGGATCCAACATTCGAACATTTTCCAAACAATTCATCCACCTCTATGATTCAAAAACCTCACACCATTGATTAACCACCCCTAACCCACATCATCCTAGTTCCTCACACCAAAAGCTACCTACTCCTAAAAATTCAAATTTCAACATTTTCAAGAATTTTCCTCCGGTCCATCAAATCCCTACTCAAATTGTCCAAAACCCACCTACCACTCAATCCATATCTCTAAAAAAACCGCAATTCATCTTCCAGTATTGCTAGAATCATACCCTTCCTCTACCACACATGTTGAACTCGAACATTATGAGAAGAAGGAGAATGACTGGAAAGTCATAAAAGGAAAGGCTGAGCAAACTATCAGAGAGGAAGTTATGAATGCAATGAAGGACTTTCAATACACCCCAGACATTGTGGGATTGAATTATAAAGATTTGTGCATTCATCCACATTTGGAGATTCCAAAAGATTTTAAGGTACCAAACTTTGATACATTTGGTGGAGTTGAAAATCCTTTGACTCATTTGAGGGCTTATTGTGACCAACTCATTGGAGTAGGGAATGGTGAAACTTTGTAAATGCATTTCTTTAGTCGAAGTCTAAATGGAGAAGCTTTAGAATTATTTATTTCAAAAAATATCAAGTAGTGGCCAAGTTAGAACGCTTTGGCTAGAGACTTATTTGAATGGTTTGGTTGCAATGTAGAATTCATCCCTAATCGATACTCTTTAGAGAGAATCAAATAAATTTATACTGAAAGCACCGAGAGTATGCCTACCATTGGAAAAGGGGGGCTGCAAGAGCTAGGCCTCCCATGGAAGAGAATGAAATTATTAAAGTCTTCGTGCGCATTCAAGAGCTGGAATACTACAATAAGATGTTGCTCATTTTAGGAGGGAAGTTCAGTGGGATATTCAAAATTGGTGAGGCTATTGAAGACAGTCTCAAGACTGGAAAAATTCCTTCGATTGACTCCCCATGATGAATCCTCGGGACCATTGAGAAGGAAGAGGGAAAATGTTTCCTTTTTCTTATTTGAATCTAGCCAAAAATGAAAGAGGCATGCCGGTCTCAATGTTCGAAAGCCTTTACCATCCAAAACCTACCCTTTAGCTTCGCAAAATCCTTACCCTATCCAACCAAATTACAAAGCTCCACCACCAAATTATCCAAATTACCAAGCTCCATTGATAAATTACCCAAATGTTCAATAAGTTACAAAGTTGTATTGACAAATTACCCCAATGCCACTCCTATCTATCAAGTATACCTCTGGCTCCCCAAAATTTTTATAATCTTCCTCGTCCAAACCATGAGAAGAAACATTCTCGAGTGTTTATTTTTTTGGTTGAAAGTCAAACCCAGCTTTTTAAGATATTGAAAGCAGATGGTCTGATACAAACAATTGATCCAAAAAATGTCAATCTTAATTCCTAACATTACATCCTCGGTCATTATTGTCTTTACCATTCAGGAGGTGTTGGACACACCACCGAGAACTACATCCATTTAAAGCATAAAATTCAGGACTTGATTGATCAAAAAATTGTCACCCTTCAAACTGTCACTTCCAAAGCCAATGGTAATTAACTATTGAATCATGGAGGATTCACTATTCACATGATTGATCAAAAGTTTCAAGCACCTCCCTGCCAAAATGCTCCTAATTATTTTCGATTACTTCCCCTTCAGTAAGGCATTATTGATCCCCCTCATCCATGTTTTGAGAAGAAACCTGCTCAAAATTTTACTCCTCCCATTGAAATTCAGACAATTTTTGTTTAAGCAATTGACTGCGGTAGGTATTATTCATCTAGTTGAGCCCAAGCAAGTCGATACTAGCTTCCAATTCTATCGAGCCGAAAGGTGTTTGTATCATTCCAACAATGTTGGGAATGATAGTGAAGACAATATTAATTTAAAACACAAGATCCAGGACTTGATCGAGAAGAAAATGGTCACTGTCCAGAACTCCGCACCGAATGTCAATAGTAATCCTTTACCGAATCGTGGAGGATTCACTATTAACATGATTGAGGTTGAAGAAGCTTGATGTGTGGGTAAAGCTGTAATCCTAACCAACCTAGACAACCTTGAGAAGGTTGTAGCTTCTCTAAGCATAAGTGAGAAATCCAATTTTGTGATCATGACACCCCATCAAGCTTTTGCTTTAGTATCGAGAGAGAGGGTAAGAACAAGAAGGAGTTTAATCATGTATCACTAAAACTTTCGAGTCATTTGTATTAGTCCTTTCTAATAGAAGAATATGCCAATGATGACAGTATTGGAAAATGAATCGGGGATCTTTTTTAAGAAGGTGATGTTGTGTTTGATGAGATGGTCAAGACACCAGGCATACGAGACGCCGAGCCAATGGAGCAAGTTCTTAATTGGACTTCCACTCTGCTCTTGATTCCTCGCTCATGTTAATAGACAAAGATAAATCTTATGCTATTTCTGAAATTGGTGGTAGTTTGAATGATGCTCGGGCCCACCTTTTATATCATTTTACCTAATTAAGTTTCAATTTCCCTTATAGTGTTTTGAAAGAGGCAAAATCACCCTTGGTTGCCATGTTCGTATTTCCTTTTTTTCAATGAAAGAATCTTCTATTGCAAAAATTTATTATGCTAGGTTTAATTTTTTCTATCTAACAATCTTTGTTTTTTGTTTCAGTAAAAATATTTTTTTCAACCTGTCAATATCAGGTCATGTCACAAGCTGAATGAACAAAATGAGGTAGATGAAAATAAGTTTGACGAGTATGACGAGGAGATCATGATATTCGAACATATTGTCGAAGATTTGAAACAGTTCGAGACTAAGGGTTTGTGGAATCTGGATGACACAAAAATTGTAAATCTTGTAAAGGATGACTGTGTCAAAGAAGTTAGAATTAGGGTCCATCTGAGAGAAGCTTGAAAAAGAGAACTCAACAGTTTACTTAGAAAATACATCGATGCATTTGTTTTATCACATGTCGTGGTTGAACATAGAAATTCATCTAAAGTTTCTAATCGACTCAGATGCTATCAAGAGCTATTATATTTGAAGATTCAGAGTTCCTTTTATTTATTTCCCTCTAATCGCATAATTTGTTTGAAATCATCTTTTTTCTGTAGTTTGAGAATTATTTCTTGTAATGAACTATGTTTGACCTGAATTATCAAGAATGAGATACGTAGGTGGTCTGTGTCGGCCTCGGTCACCCCTTTATCCATTTTTTTAAAATTTCACCTTTACTTGAACTACGTTCGATCGAAATTCTCAAAAATGAGATATGTAGGTGGCCTTTGTCAACCTCAATTATTTCCTTATCAAAATATCCTATTTCTATTAATCCTCGAGAGGGAAACTACGTTCCACCTGATTCCTGCCTCAACGAGATTCGTAGGTGCCACAACGGTTTGATCATATTTCCCAAAAGATTACTATTTTTTCTTTACAATAGAAACTGGGACATAATTTTTGAGAGGAACTCGAAAATTCTCAAGAAGAAGATCTCCCCAACAAGTCAAGACTAAGGTTACATTGAGAACTGTAACTGTAACATAATTTTTGAGAACATCTCAAAAATTGAATGATTCGTTCATCAACGGTTCAAGATACACCAAGAGAGTTAAATGGGACAAATTTTTGATGATGACCTCAAAAATTTCATCATGTCTTCATTAGAAATTTAAGACAGTGATGAATAACTCCAGCAAGATCAGGAGTTCAGAATTAACTTAAAGTGATCCCCACCGTTGTTTTAAGATCAGAAGTCAACTTCAACAATCTTTGACATTTCAAGAGTCGGATCGCCCAAGCTTCAACAGTCTTCAGAATCATTCCAACAAGTTGTTTGATAGATCTTGAATCATCAACCCCAAATGCATTCATAAAGCTTGATGTGACATGATACTTTGAAGTGATCATTTTCAATTACAGCTTTTTGAAAACCATTTTCTTAAAGATTTTATCTATATGTTTGAAATATTTTTGCATAAAATGTTTTGTATTGTCTATGGAGAAGCATGAGATCGGAGCAATCAACTGAAGATGGAAAGACAAGGAAACAAGCGATTCAAGAAGTCAACACATATTAGTTATCTTTAAAAACTAGCAATTTTTATGTGGATGTAGGTCTATAAGATTGCCTCAAGTTCATTATATTTCTTCATTCAACAAATATGGAGAAGTTAAAAGGGCAAGGAGCTCCTCAAAATTGACAATTTTCATTTGGATGCAGGAAAGTCATTAATGTTTTTCAGAAGAAAAAGAAAGAGTTCAAAATACGAGCAACAAAACCTTGTTCAAATTACCAGCTAAACATAAGTCACAACGAAAACAAAGTGTTCAAAATACGACCAAGTGAAAACATCACTCTCAACATGTACAAGAATCTTCAATGACATTAGATTACATTTATTAGCACCAAGAACATTTGAAGAATATTCACAAATCCCATCTATATCAGACGCGGTAATGTGAACCACCAGAGGGACATCGTCTTCACCACTTAGAGGGACATTTCTACAGTATTATCAAATGAGATTATACCATCACCTAGAGGGAAATTTTTAAAGTATTATCAAATGAGATAATACCATCACCAAGAGAGACACCATCGTCATTTTATTATATATTATCATCCTACCATGTATCAGCAACATCCTATCAAAGGATCAATATCATCTTGCAAATGGACCAACATTATCCTGCCAATGGATCATCAATAAAGAATCATCATCCTATCAATGGAGCATCAACATTATCACCCAGAGGGACATCATTATCATACTGCTAATGGATCATCAATGAAGAATCATCATCCTATCAATGGAGCATCACCGTCAATGAAGCATCGTCATCGACAATATAACACTGACGATAAATACATCATCATCTACTGCATCAAAATCGATACAGGTTGATGTAAGAATATTTATAGATAAAAATGTGTGCCGAATATGGTAAAACATAACACTTCTCTATTTAAATTACAGTTTCTGCTAACAATTTTATTTCAGTCTTTGTCTAGAGCATGAATTCTCAAATGAAACTGCAAGAGCGGACGACATTAAAAAGGAAGCAGCATAATGTGGAACTTTTTCTTAGCAACAAACTGGACGTAGTCCAAATATGAGTATCAAACTCTTAGGACGCAAGTTGAGTAGCGAATATTATCGAGTTATCCACCTCGTAAAAATTGTATTTTTACCGATCCATCCACCTCGTTACATTTGGATTATTATCGAGCATCTAGCTCGTTATAATTGAAATATTATCAAGCATCCATCTCGTTATTGTTGGAATATTATTGAGCCATCCAAATCATTATAGTTGGACTATTATTGAGCATCCACCTCACTGTAGTTTGATTATTGTCAAGCCATCTAACTCGTTGTAGAGATCACTAGAGTTTGCCATGCAGAAAACAAGCAATGTCATCTCCAAATCCTCAGCATGTAATGAGTTTTAATGGACATACGGTGTTCGAAAGTGCAAGAGTGACTTCCACAGAAACGTGCAAGAAGATAACTGAAAAGTATCGTAAGAGATTCTACCACTCTTTTGAATTACAGTTTCTACAAAAAACTTTATTTCAGTCTTTGTTGAGGTTATCTATGAGAATGAATTTATCAATCAAACCACATGTGCGGACGACATAAAAAAGGATTGAACACAACGTGGAAATCTTTCTTATTAGTGAACTGAGACATAGTTCGAAGAGAAATATCAAACTCTTTGGACGCAAGATGAGGAGGGACATCCACCATATTCAAACCATACCCCTATTAGAAGGCATGAGAGAGATATAGAGAGAGAAAGAACTTGGGATTTGATTTGGGAAAATAATTAGTTAAAGGAATGTTTTAAGACCCAAAACCATTTAAAATCAACCCCACATAATAAACAATTAAAACGAAATTACATAAAAACCCCTCATAGAACCTCATTATAAAGTCAACACAAAGTCATAGGCTCTTGCTTAACCTATCATTTTTCCGAGTCGTTACAACATGTACCCCAGTTGGATGGGTTCTTTGTACTTTGCTAGGATACTAATAGTATCTGACGTGGATAAACTAAGTTGATATCAAGAAGGGACTAAGGTGTAATTTCTGGTCTAACAGGTGACCCTTAAAACAAACATTTGTACGTTGTTCTAAGACTTAGGGATTGCTACTAAAGGTCTCAGTCCTAATTGACGGGTGAGCCTTCATCAATTTGTCTGGTCAGTCCTAATTTCTGGTCTAACAGGTGACCCTTAAAACAAACATTTTTACGTTGTTCTAAGACTTAGGGATTGCTACTAAAGGTCTCATTCCTAATTGACGGGTGAGCCTTCATCAATTTGTCTGGTCAGTGCTATGTAATAATCCCAACTGAGTTATATGGGTAAACTACATAATTCCTGATAATAATGGATAGCTCAATCATAGTTAAATAATAAATGATTTATCTGAAAGCATCATATACATGTGGAACTAAAAGGCTGAGGTACAACTCATCATAAAAAATTCTATCATCCAAAATAAAGCATGTAATTAAGCAACACAATTTCACTAACGTTAATTTTCTCTATTCTGGGGGCATACAAAAATAACCATAAAAAATGGTTTTTTTGGAGAAGACATGTATTCTTTGGCTAATATTCCTGAAGAAAAATTGAAATAAGATGTAATTCATGCTTTTCATATGAACCATAGGTTCTGTAGAATTTGATTAACTAAAGAATAATGTTTTCTTTGGAATTTAATGGATGAAAAGATAACCATAAATAAAATCCCAAATACCTGGAGTGTAAATCCTTTCTAGCTTTTAGGAATTCTTGCAGAAAAGCTTTGAACATGGATCTTTTATAGCTTGAACTTGAGAAAGCCTTCTATGGAGCTCTTAGAGATGAAGTATGTCGTAACTTATGATATCTGATTAACTTAGGATTTTGGGGGAAGTTAATAGACGTGGGTTAGGGATATTAGTTGATGAAAGGAAAACAACACCCCTCTTATAATATGAAAAGAATAAAAACTAAGAGAAATTTTGAAGGACATGCCCAGTCGTGTAGCTGAAGCCTTGGTTGCACGACACTCGGACACACCAAACAATGACACAACTTTGCCACGCGGTAACATGGCAGACGTCAACTTCGTGTGTTGAATCATGTAGAAAATGTAGTGCCCAGTAAAATAGAAATAACTTTTAACAAAAATTTGATTGACGGACGGTCGGAGGGGTTTGAAAGAAGGCTTCACAACCTAAAATTGTTTGGTATGAGGTCAAAATACTCTACATATACTAGTAGTTCCTTACAACCTTGTATACTTTCCACATATAAGAATTGATCTTAACCCATATTCATACAATTATAAATCATTGAGTTCGAGCTTATATGCATATGGAGGATGGTTCAGATCTTTGCTTATAGGTATGGGGAATTGCAATATGTCCCCCTTGGGATTATTCGTCCTTGAATGAAGATCAAAGCTCAAATATACTTGTGGATATCATAAGCTAAGAATTTTTTGGGCTATTTGTGTTATATAGAATATCACAAAAAGAATTTTACCTACAATAGGTGTCTAGCAATCAACAATAGGAATATAAAAGCACGAGCTTAGAGTGCACAAACTAGCATAGGCATGAAGAGCTTAAACAAGGACATGAACTTGGTCTCTATTGGCCTTTGAAGATTTGGAAAAGGAACTGTTATAAAATTTTGAAGGAAGGAATCATAGACATAATTCATGTGAGACATTGACATACATTTATAAAGTATGAAAGATATAGATTTGAACATGGGCAATACACCATCTGAGGCTACTTGAAATGTGATGTGGGTACCATGGGTATGAGTATGAATAATTCTACTATGCTTTAAGTGCTACAACATCTAACTTTTAAGATTAAGAACATTTATTAGCTACACTCTTGTCTTGAATACGACCCTTAATATTCTGGAACTTATAACTCACCCAAGGATATGTGTGTCTTCTTCTACTCAAGTTTTAATGTAATAGTCTTTAGATCTCCTAATGTGTTTAAAAGCAAAAAATTTCAAGAACTACTACCAAAAGATACACTAATACTTTTCATTCAACTATTTGATATAATAAAACCTTGATATTCTTCAACATTTATAACCTTAGGTAGAATACCTATACCCTGATATTCACAATAAGGGACAACTACATTACCTTCTCTTCTTAAAATCATCATTTAGTTGTTATCAACACCACTATCATAACATAGAGAGTATCACTAAAGAACTAGAGTATGAGGATCTAGAATAAGAGAGATATTGTTAAATCATAGCTTATACTTATCATGACTTTGATACTCCTAAATGGGTAATTAGAAGAAAATAGTGGAACTAGCACGTTATGCACTTGGAGCATAAGAATACATAGAGAGGCATTGTTTGATTAGAGCATGTCATAAGAATGAATTAATTGGCACAAGTTGTTTAAGAAATCTGAACTAAAAACATACATAACGTATTAGTATTTCACTAGTCACCAAGAATGTATCATGAGTAGATAAAACTAGGCATATTGAGAAATCATGGGTGCATGTATCATGAGTTGTATATCATGGAGGTAGATTCATAAATTTATGGAGTAATTTAGGGGTCGTTGTTCTAAAGCTATTACTTTCTATTATAGAATACGTGCATGGACATGATTTTGTAAGAGTGCTCAAATTTTGTAAGAGGTGCATGAGTACAGGTCATGGGCATGATGCCTACACGTAAGAGATGAGTAGAGTGTCATAATGACTTGAATATGAGAACACTAGAATGGAAATGAATTTGTATCTTACCATAACTACTTTGAAAAGGCATCACAATCTGATTCATAAAACATAATTTGGTTATTCTCCCTATAATCCCCCCCCCCCCTTAGTTCAAGGTAAACACTCCAAGTATG
>JAJOOD010018421.1:0-28688 GCA_029582525.1 Solanum tacnaense
ATATATATATATATATATATATATATATATATATATATATATACACACACACACACACATCCCCTTATCCTTTTTCGTTTCTATGGCGAAGACTGAATTTTCACTAAAAGAATTTAAAAAGAAAAAATAAATATACAAAGAATCACAGGGATTCAACATTTATTATATATTAAAAAGTAATTTTAACCATGTAATTAACGTATCTCTATCTCTAGAAACTTAGAGGTTTCTTTGAATTTCCTGTCCCAAATCTGCACATAAAACGTAAATTAAATGTGTATCGTAAGAAGAATCATATGGCGGAAAGTTATAAAAATTTCGGACAATAATTTTAACTTTCTGAGTCGAAAATTCGAAAAAAATGAGTTCTTAATTAAAATATATATATATATAATGTATTTTTAAATATATAAAACATTTGAACAAAAAATTATTACCTTTTTTTCAATGTTATCAAGAAAATCTTGATTAGAAGGCTCATTATTCAATTTTGAGAAGTAAAAACTCAAAAATTGTTGGGGTAATCGAAGTTGAATAATAATGTTATGTACTATTTTTTTTAACAAACATCAACATTTATAATTGTCCAAATACACGTTGATACGCAGATTGTATGAATATTTTGGACTACAGTATCTTTTGGAGTTTTCATTTTTTATTTTGTTTTCATTCCAATTTGTTTGTCTCTATACAATAAGTTACCAGATGGCATGTTTAATACACAAAATGTGAACAACTATATAGATATTTAATAAAAGATTATGATTTTTTGAAATTTTATATTCAGTCAAACTAAGATATTTAAAATTGAAAACGGCGTGAGTATGTATTTATTTGCCTTTGAATAATACAAAATTGAGTAACAAACTCTCTTCTTCGGAATTTTTAAAAAAGGTTTATTTTCCTTTTCTTTCTCTATAACTTGTTCCCATACTAACGACTCAAAATTCCTTGCCAAGCTATCCACAGAAAAATTATTGCTAATTGACCAATGTGAGAAGCAAAAATATTTTGATAAAGACGTTTCTCAGTAGTAGAATCTTGATGACATGTGCGGTAGCAATACCAAATCAAATACAATGAGTAGTGGGATCTTGAGCTAAGCCTTGAAAATTGCAATGCCATATATAATACTTTTCAAATCTTCCTAGTTGTTATCCTACGGCAATGATTTTTTCTAAGGAGAATGTCATGTTGTGGAAATTCAATTATTTATTTTATCGAACTTGTTATTTGTAACGGCCCAGCCCACTAGTGATATTGTCTTACGCCCCCACAACTTTAAAACGCGTCATTAGTTGGTAAGCTATGCTTACTCCCAACATCCTTCATGTGACTCAACAACGTCACTAAGGTTTGCCCCATCTTATGGGATTTGTTAAACTCAACACTGAGGTTTGCCCTGTCTTATTGGAATTTGCCTAAACTCATTTGAACTCTGGTCTCACGTCGACAACGCTAACACATGAGTGGCTCTGATACCATTTGATTTCCCCGTCTTACTATGATTTGCCTAAACTCATTTGAACTCTGACACATGAGTAGCTCTGATATCATTTGTAACAACCCAATCTTCTAGTAATATTGTCTACTTTGGGCTTAGGCGCCCACGGCTATAAAATGAATCACTAATTTGTAAGATCTGCTTACTTATATACCCAACATCTCTCCTATATTTTTATCGATGTAGAACTTCTAATCTTAAGATGGAGCACCATATTACCACAAGTATTATCCTTTTTATAATTTAGTTTCTCTCAACCTTGTTTTCATAATTATTTTCCTTTTTCTTGGGCTTTACAAGTCAAAGAAAGTGGACCTTAAACCAATTTGAGAAGTACTCCCTCCATCCATTTTACTTGTATATTATTGACATAGCACATTTTTAAGAAAGTAATAAATTTTGATGCCCCCCGCCCCCTCGTAAGTCCTGAAAAAGGACGCAATTTAGAATGAGTATTTAAGTTATGCTTCTTTAGCTCGTTAAAATGAATGTGATTTTAAAAATCTCATCATTATCTTTCTATATATGCACGCGCACATGACATCCTCTACTTGACCGACTATTTAGGTTATGAATGAAAACAACATGTTCTAGAAGTGTAGCTTCCATAAATTAGAGGATTGTATCAAAGGGATTGATGTCATACGCAAAAACAAAAGACGCATAGAATGGCAGAGGCAATTAACAGAGTTTAGGTATACTTTTGTTAATCCATGAACAATAATAAATGTACATCTCGATTGGAAAAGAATCAAGAGATAAAAAAACATTGGAATTGATCAATGGATCACTTGTCGAAACAAATGAAAGATGAAACATAAATTGTCACGACCCAATTTAGGACAGTGACCGACGCTAAGGGGAAGAATCCCAAAGCAAGCCTTACCAGAATTCTACAGAAAATCAGGCAGAGTTTCCTTTATTTTTTAGGCCAATCTTGAATTTTCCCTGTTTCAGAAATTCACAACACAACTAATAGCAACTATAAGCCACGACATAATATCCATCAATGATTTGATCGTCACACAATAAAACCAATTCATCTCCAAATATGAAAAAGAAGTTCCAAACTAGTCACTTGACTACAATACGAAAGACTAATCATGTAACATCTGGCAACTGGAAAGAACTAGAAGGAAGTTTAAAATATGGAAATAGTTACTTTTGGAATGAATGAGGAAATCTGGAAATTTTTAAGTAAGTTAAAGTGAGTTTTTGGTCAACCTCAAACGATCATAACTCCTATATCAAGATAATTTATGTGTAGTTCCAGATATGGTTGGAAAGCTCTTGGAATTATTTTTCCAACGCCGCCAAGTTTGCGCAATTCTAAGTTCATATGAGTGCATTATCCCCTTTTGAAGTTGGGCTGTTGGATTAAGGAAATGTTCAATCCGGAATTTTAAGGGGTGTTTTATTCTTTTCATTGCCCTATTAATTTAATCCATTTTTAGGAGATTAATATGGGTCAATTCAGATTTTAGTTAATTTTAAAATTTGGGATTTCATGCTAGGGCTAAGGAAAAAGGAGATGAGAAGAGAAGAAGGAGAAAAAAAAGGGGGTAAATTCATCAATATCAATCAAGAAAGTTGGTGTTTCACCGAGGATTTACTTCTATCAGGTATGTGAGGCTCTCATAACGTTGGGATCGTTCTCCCACGTGCCAAGCATATTAATTTCAGTTTGAATTCGACCTAAAAGAGTTTGAATATTGATGGTCTTAATATCTATTCTTTAATTCATAAATTGTTCTTGAATTTGACTGAGTTGGGAACTTTTTGAGTTCGTTACGTCGCATCATAGAGTAGTTTCGAGTTAGGTTCTTAGGTACATTTGTTGGGTATCTGTATCTAAAAGTAATTTGAGAAAAAAACCGAGTTTGGGTGAATTGGGGTTGGAAAACAAAGAAGAAGTTTCGTCTGATGAAATTTGACACTAGGGGCACGTCGCGGAGCAGGTGCCCTGATTTGGGAATTTCTGTTTCGCGTCGCGGAGCTGTCACGGAGTCTTCTGCATCAAAAGTCATTTTCGAAACTAAATTTTAAAAGCTTCTCCGCGTCGCTGATGAGTCCACAAATTGGACTCATTTAGGGCTTTATTTTAATGGAAATAGTGTCCTTGAATGCTTGTTTTATCTCAATACCTGATTAAAATGCTGAAGTTTCAGGTATTTGAAGTTTTTGTGGAAGCATGGACACTTAGGCGCAAAATGGAGCAAATAGGGCTGAAAAGAACAAGAAATGGAATCCTGCGGATCGTCGAGTTTAACTTAGCGAGTCGCCGAAATGACATGAACCGCCCTTCGTTCCAGTACGCAAAGCCTTGAAGGAAGTGGATCAAAAGGCGAGGAAAGGAGCAGTCGGCGAGTCGCCGATCAGTTCTGCGAAGCAGTACTGTACCGCCCAATGATCCAGAATGCGAGGATGCTAAAGGCGATGAGCTGACCAAAAGGCGAATCGCCGAGTTCATCGGCGATCTCGACTAATGTCGCCGAACAATCCTCCGCAGCATAATCTATGAAAACTATAAATACTTGTTAGAATTGTAGTCTTGAGTAGATTTTGGATAATTTTGGAGTGGAACAATTATTAATATTATTTTCACTTTAGAACATACTTTAGTGGATATTTTCTCTCAAGTTTGGAGAGGGTTTTGTGGAGACTTGAAGAAAGGAGTTCTTCTTCCCCAAGTTTGGAAGTGGGTTTTCTCTATTCATTTTCCTTTGCTTAATTTAAGGTTTAATTTCTTATACCCAGTTGATTTCATTATCATGTTAGGTATAAGTTCTAATTTCTTGATATGTGGCTAAAAACCTCCATTTTTGTGGTGTGATTTAGCAAATATGGGTTGATATTCTTATTGGGTCTTGCTTGCTGATAGGTTATATGTATTTTAATGGTGATTTCACCTAGTGGTTGTGGTTTAATCTAAAGGGTTTGTAGTTGCAAATACAAAGCCACCCATGTGTTTTCGGCTTGCCCGAGAGGGAGGTCGCGAAACCAAAACCACTAAACTGATGGCCTAAAGTCGACATGAGGTTCAGCCCGAGAGGGTGAGCCCTAGTCCAATATCCTAACACTCAGCTCGAGAGAGTAAGTGGGATAAGGTGTAGGCTGGTATTCATGCGGCAAATGGGTGTCCGAGAGGAACGCATTTGAAACAGGGTAAGTTGCCCGAGAGAGAACTTATTTCCATTTAAAGCTTAGCCTAGTCACTATTATTTTTCAAATTTCCTATCGAGAGCATGTACCCAACAATTTATCTCAACTTTTATTGCGGTCACATTCCAAGAATCTTTCCCCATACTTGATTTTCTTGTTTATTTTGTTGTTTTAATACTTGTTACAAAACCCCCTTTTGATAGTTGACACTTTTGTGTCACCCCCTTTAATTTACAATGTCTTTTATCGCAAATGTCTTTAACTACGACTAACTTGAATGAAATTCTAATTGGCTATTAATTCTCAAAATCGCTCCCTTGGGACACAACCCCAACTCTTGGTTGGGTTACTGTAATATCGACGATCGTAGACACTCATACCGTAGGTCAGTGTCGTTGGTCATGATAAGCATCAAAATGGTGCCGCTGCCGGGGAGTGGTGTTATTTGAGAGTTTGTAGTTAATCAGAATTTTTGTTTTTCTTAGTTGTAGCTTACTAACTTTACTCGTAGTTTTGTTTTTCTTTGAGCTTTGATTTTATGCAGGCCTCCTGAAAATGGCTGAAAGAAGTGGTGCCAAGTTAGCTGAGTCGAATCAAGAAGTCAAGGGCGACCTCATATTAACTGCGCTGGTAACTCAGCTGAACAACTTGGCCACCAAAGTCTCAGAGGTGGAAAACCAGTGCACAAGTCTAGGGAAGTACATACCTCCTCATGAGCGGAGGAAGTCTAGAGGAAATGGACACAACCGTGTTGTGGATACGCTGCAAATAATTCTCTAAAAGGTCAATGAACAGGAACGGGTGGTAAACGAGATACATGAGAGTGTTGAAGTGTTAAACCAAATGATTGGCTCTCACTCTAGATCGATCCAGCTGATTAGGTCGCTCTTGAGTTTTGCAGTACCTCCCCTCGACTCGAATGACCTATTGGGGTTGCCTGGTAATGCTAGGGTCAATCCCAATATGCAAGATTGAGTAAGGACTTGTGTCGAGCCACGAAGTTAAATAAGGCGCTTCTTGGGAGGCAACCCAAGGCTTTATTGCTTTAAATTGTTTTGTTCGAATAATTGGAATGTTAGTGGTGCAGGCAAATGAGGATTTTTTTTTTTTGCATTGTGGCGAACTGAAGACCCAGTTGGAAAATCGCCGACACGATCGGCGCATTCGATTTATCCGCCGTTGGGACCCTAAGATAAGGGATGTCCTATAAAACTCGGTGAGATAAGAATACATTCGGTGTATCGCCAATATGATCGGCGACATGACTAATGTCGCCGAAAGACTAGGAACTAGACAGTTAATATATTGCCAAAGACTTCAAAAATTTCAAACCATTCACTTTCCCTCGCTGTTATGCTTCACAAATTCACCCTATATTAGTATTTTCAAAATTAGTGTCTTCAATTAGTATTATAGTTGTCAATTGGTGCTCGGAACTAGGATTTCTTTGCTGCCTAGCATTACAAAAATCTATTTGATCGGCATACAAGGTGAGTCTCTAAAATCCCGATTTTATGTTTGAAACTTTTGGACTCATTTGCAGTTATGGTATCAAGATGACGTGTGCTGGGCCTCTCTAATAGAAATAGGTTGCTACAATGTTGTTATCAATTCGTAAACTTTGCCTAAAATGCTTAAATGATTGAATCCCTTAGTGTTTGCACTTTGAATTAATTGATATCGATAAGGGTGTTGCATGTTAGTTGTTAGGTTGATTGGTTGCAGTCTGAGGGCCAAGCAGACACAGACGTCTCTACCATTTCCTGTACTGATCACTGTGCTATGCCGGCGAGATAGAGTACCACGTGACATTACGAGGGATGTTGAGGTTACCCCATCTTCCTCCACCGACATCCGGCCTATAGTAGCCGAGTTCCCACAAGAGGAGATTGACCAGAGGAGGGCAACCCCAACAGATACATCTCTAGAGGTCGATGTTGATGCATTACCAGCAGAAACACCTTCGCATACTCCGGCCTCTGAGCCGTCAGGTATACCCGATCCTCCCTCCTCTTCCTCACAGGTCCTAGGTGTTTCATCATCAACCCAGCCTTCCAGGATCACTCAGGCCATGATCCTGAAAATGGGACGGCTAGCCTACTCGGCAGTTGTTAGGACTACACGATTAGAGAGATCCGTCCCAGAGATGATTGACAGAACCATCTTGACTGCACTAACCCCTGTCAGAAACATTGTTGATGAACTGACTGCCAGAGTCATTGCTTGTGAGAGCAGACAGGGGGAGACACTCGAGGTTTCAGCCTTAAAAGCTGAAATAGCCGAGCTGAAGAAGGATGTAGCCTATCTTAAGGCCACCGACTTCACAGCATTGATGCGAGGAGCAGATGACACACATATCCCTGAAACATATGGGATTCCCCCACCCACTCCTAGAGACATGCAGAAGTATGATGTAGGGCATGCAGAGTCGGAGACTGAGACTGATGAAGAGCAGGTAACAGTGCACGATAAGGTGTTGAGAGAGAGCCAAAAGGACATCATATTCCAAGACATGCCGTATCTCGTGGAGATTGTTGTGCAGTCGGCAACTAAAACAGTGTCAGCTGAGCCGTCCACATCAACTCCTAGTGGATCTAGAATTGATAGTATGTCTGAGGCTACTCCCGAGACTGAGACACGCGACTAGATAGATATACCGGGCACCGATGCCCATATTCAGGCCCCGACAGATAGAGAGACTGCATAGACAAGACCCTTTCTTACCTCTCTCACATTGTTTTTTCCTATCTTACTTGTTGGTATATTTTTGTTTACTTGCATTTGAGGACAAACGCTCTTTCATTGGGTGGGGTGAGGCTCACCTTTTTGTTTGTGTGAATACTTTGCTGTTTTGCGCATGAAATTGGGTCGTTTGGTTTGCTCTAAGTATATGGGGACTAAGTATTCCCAAAGAGATTTAAAATGTTTTCACATTTAAATTAGAATGGAAACTGAGATTTCCAAGTTAGTCTTTGAGCTAAGTTTTTGAACAATAATCTCAAATCACAGAAGAAGTACGTTTTTTAACACAAAGAGCTAATATAATATAGTATATTTTTGGGAGTAGTATTGAGCACCGATGGGAAAGAGTTCATACAACTATCATCCCCCTTAAACCATGTATGCATCATGGGTAGAAAAGGGTCATACTTTTTAGATGAATCATTTTCGCATAGACTAGTGGATCCACTTAGTAATTCAGGTCCTATACCTTTGGCCGGGTATAGGATGCGCTGGCAGCGTGAGGAAGATCGATGTATCATCACAATAGCTTTTATGTGATGGTTGTAGTTAGAGAAACTCCCACATCAGTAATTGCATGGTTCCTCAAGGGGTTCTACTTAGTATGAATAGGGGTATGAGACTTCATTCATGCATTGCACAAGTAGTCTTTGAGAGGGAGCATGGTATGTGTTTTATGATATTATGATTATGAGTTGACCTTATGTTTTAAACAGTTTTTTTCTTTCTTTAAATTTGCACTTGTTTTAAACTACTTTATAATGAAATGAGTTCAGTTAAGTATTCATGAGTTGAGAAGAGCCAAGGTAAGTGTTTCTTTCAGAATCTCTTTCAAGCCTATGTTGTTTTAGCATTCCAACTCGCATACTTGTACATTCAATGTATTGATGCCAGTAGGACTGCATCGTCTTATGATGCAGACACATGCAATTAGGATTGGCATTCCAACGCACCGTTGATCCAGTTAGCGGTTCAGAGTCTGTCGGTGAGCCTCCTTGCATTCCAGAGGATCTATTTTCAATGCTTTCTAGTTAGTTCATTAGGATGTTGTGGGGTTTGTCCCAACATCCATCTCAGTTGTTCTAGAGGCTTCAGAGACAGTCAGATGTTACTCCTTTGAGTCTTTTCATTATTATTTCTTATTGTTAAGACTTAGGTTGCCACTTTTGGCCAAGTTGAATGGTTAACCTTGAAGCATTCTTAGTTATTTTAGTATTCAGTTCAGTTAAGCGCTATTGATCTTTATTAATATGCATATTGTGTTCCGCTGAGTTAAGTCAGGCCAAGGGTTCGCTTGGGGCCAACAATGGTCTTCGACTCCCAGTCCCGCCCAGGGTGTAGGCTCGGAGCGTGACAAATCATGACTCAAATAACAGGGATGACGAATGGAGCAACTCTAAGAGTTTTTAAAAGAAACTAAAAACATAGCAAATCAATAGTTCTCTAGCCATGCGAAGCAATGCGGGGCACAACAGATGCTACCAAATCACACTCTAGTTAATGAAATCCTCTTCAATACCACCTGAGTTCTCTATAAAAACAATTAGCGAGGAGTGAGACGCTAGCTCAGTGAGTAATAATACTTAACCACAACCATTTTAATAAGGGACAAGTCATAAAACATTCTAGTATAATAATCAAATAATGAAATAATGCTCTGTCAGAAATCATAATAATATTCAATCTTATGTGCCTCATATAAGCAAAATTAATGTAAATACTTAATAGTAAACTCAGAAAAACATTTCCATATCAAATCTTATAGCTAGGAGGTTTCCAAGGATAAATTATGTAATCAGTGTGGCCTTCTCTTTAAGAAGTAACCAATAACAGTGAACTCCTCATAAATGAGTTAAGTATTCATATCAGTAGATCCCTACTCGAGGGATATCAACAACAGTATACTAGTTCTACCTTCCCACTAGTAAGGGCTTTATCAGTAATCCGTAACTACAAGGTGCACCAGGTCTAACGAACCCACTGTTAGCTACGGGATTTACCAAGGTCTACTCCCATGTATATGTATCTTGTAATAGTATAAGGATTTCAAAATCCAAAAGAGCATTTAAATCTTATCAAATCATATTATTTCAAAGTTTAACAATCACAGGTCAAAATGCTATTTATCAAATAAATATAAAACCTTTTCATTACACTAATCATATCTTGTAAGAATGAGATCTCTTAAATAATTTTTTCACTATCATATCAAGTAAAAGACTTGTCCCACATGCAAGTTCAAAACAGTCGATAACAGATTTACTTTATAAACTATGTAAAAATCATGAAATTTGTGAAATACAAATTGTGGTAAGATTACTACTCATAGTACTTGTGCTGAAAATATCAAGCTCGCCACTCGAGTAATCCATATGAATCCCTTTGGTCAATCTATAATCACATTCATAACAATTTCATGTTAACTCTTTCGTTTAGGCTATTTCATGCTAAATTCAGAATACCCAGCCCCTTTTTGGACTTCTTGGTTGCCCACCAATTTGATGCACCATATATATATTCAAGCCATGAGTAATTCAATTGGAGAAATAAACTATTAACTTCATCTATTTTATCCATCTTATTCATCTAATTCTATATATTCTCTAATCTTTAGCAATCAGATTTCTATCCTCCAAAGTAAACTACCTAGGCTAGGAGTCTTAGTAAGTCTGTAGAAGAAGAAGAAAGGAAACAAAGACTTACCTCAAACCTCTTTCTCATCCTACGCCCCTTACAGTCTTCACCCTTCAACTCTTTCGTATCTTCTCTGTTCCTTCGCTGAAAAAGAAATGTAGTTGCTAGCGTTCTCTTCCTTTTTCCTTTTTCTTATTTTTTTCTTAGTTGCATTGTTGATGCTTCTACTGTTAGGGCTTTTAGTCTTTTTTTTCTAAATTTATGTTCTTTTTAAAAAAGAAATGAGACCTAAATGATATATATGCCCTTAATTTAATATATGGTATTACATTCACCCCACCATAAGAAATTCGGTCCCCAAATTTAAAGTAAGTGTATACATGTAGGCTGAAACAAGAGAGGATACTTGTCTCGCATCTTCTTTTCCAACTACCAAGTAGCTTCTTCAGTCGTATGGTTCCTCCATAAGACTTTCACGGACACAATTTCTTTTGACCTTAACTTGCTTACTTGTTTGTCAACAATAGTCATAGGTTCCTCTTCATACATTAAGTTCTCATTTATCGGTATTTTCGATGCTTCAAGTACATGAGAGGAGTCTGAGATATACTTCCTTAACATGGAAATATGGAACACTAGATGGATGAAGGACATATCAGGAGGAAGTGCCAAACAATACTCCATTTCTCCTACACGCTCAGGTATCTTGTATGGTCCTATATACCGCGAACTCAATTTACCTCTTTTGTCGAACTGCATCACACCTTTCATAGTAGAAACTCGTAGAAAATCTTTGTCCCCAACCATGAACACTAGATCTCTTCTTCTCTTATTCACATAAGACTTTTGCCTGCTTTGAGCTGTGAGCAATCTTTGTCTAATCAAGTGGACCTTATTCATGGCTTCTTGTACTTAGTCTGGTCCCAACACATTAGCCTCCCCAACTTCAAACCACCCTATAGGAGAACGACATCGCCTGTCATACAAAGCTTCATATGGAGCCATCTGAATGATGGACTGAAAACTATTGTTATAGGCAAATTCAGCTAATGGCAAGTAAGCATCTCAACTACCTCCAAAATCAGGAATGCAAGCTCTAAACATATCCTCTAAGATTTGTATAGTACGCTCAGACTTCCCATCTATATGTGGATAGAATGCAACATTAAGGTCTACTCGAGTACCCAAAGCTTCTTGAAATGATCTCCAAAAAGGTGAAGTGAATTGTGACCCTCTATCAGATATGATGTATATTGGCACTCCGTGAAGTCGAACAATTTCATTCATAAATATCTGGGCATATTTCACACCACCATATGTAGTCTTTACCGCTAAGAAGTGTGTTGATTTTGTTAGTCGGTCTACAATTACCCATACAAAGTCATAACCTCTAGGAGTTCGGGGTAGACCAACCACAAAATCAATAGTGACTCTTTCCCATTTCCACTATGGATTTGAATCTCTTGTTGTAACCCTGCAGTTCTTGATGCTCTGCTTTAACCTGTTTACAAGTCAAACAACTGGAAACAAAATTAGCAATATCTTTCTTCATACCTTCCCACCATTACAAATGTTTCAGGTCATGATACATCTTAGTGGAACCAGGGTGCATAGTATATCTAGAGTTGTGAGCCTCTTGATGAATAACTTGTCTTAACCAACCTATGTCTGGTACACACAACCGATTAACTAGTCGAAGCATACCAACACAGTCAATGTCTGCTTACTTTTACCAGTTGTGACCTCATTTCGATATCTGCAAAGTTTTTCATCCTCATATTGAGTAGTCTTAATGCTCTCTACTAATCAAGATTTGGCATGCACACAAGCTAGCAATATCTCTTAATTTCCCACAATAAATCTGACACATGTGCCTTCAAGTTTCTGGACATCTTTTGCCAACTATCTCTTTTCAGGAACTACATGTGCTAAACTGCCTATAGATTTTCTAATCAATGCATCATCCACAACATTAGCTTTTCCAGGATGATACAAAATAGCATAATGATAATCCTTGAGAAGCTCCATCTATCACCGTTGTCGAAGATTCAGGTCTCTCTGTTGAAAAATATAATTTAAGCTCTTGTAATCAGTATATATCTCACAAGTTTCACCATATAGATAATTCCTCCAAATTTTTAGAGCAAATATCACTGCAGCCATCTCCAAATTATGAGTAGGATAGTTTTGCGCGTGCCTCTTCAGCTACCTTGAAGCATATGCAATAACACGACCATTTTGCATAAGAACACATCCTAAACCAACCCTCGAAGCATCACAAAATACCAAAAATCCTCCAAAACCCGATGGTAAGGACAATATATGTCACGCCCCGAAGCTAGCCCCATACAAAAACTTGTTCATTTGAGGCCTGGAATCGGCAACCATGTGAGAAGAATACCTAGAGAGTTGGGTGAACTTGAGTCCGTACTCTTGAACTAACATGCTACCTTGCCTCAAATTCATGAAATCCTGAGCTTTTGCCTCCCTCAACTCTCTTATGAAGAACCTGTCCAGAAAGGCTTCACTAAAACACTCAAAAGTAATAGGAACTGCATTCGTACCCCTGTTTTACTTCTATCGAGTGAACCAAATGTGAGACATATCCTTAGGTTGGTAAGATGAAAACTCAACCCTAACATTCCCAGTTACCTGCACCACTCCAAAGATTTTCTTTACCTCATCAATGAAGTTCTGGGGATCTTCACTAACTTGAGACCCTAGAACTCAGGAGGATTCATTATGACAAAATCACGGATCCTGGCTGCAGTTGACCTATGATTAGGATTGGTAGGAACTGGGGCCTGCTGATTGTTCTAGTTGGTCATACTCTGAGCCAAAAGTTTAATGGCATTCTGAAACTCTGCATTCGAAACTTCCTAATCTGGGACTTCAAGAGTTGCGTTAGCATTGAGAGAATTCCTTCTGTAAGCTCTACGAGGAGGTATGATAGAAAATGTATAACAACGAGTTAGAATGAGGAAATGGGATCATACCTCACACACGATAAAAGTAACATAGAGAGTGAAGTTTTTCTAAAACACTTCGTAGCCTCCTTCTCATTAGATGTGGTGCACTTCACACCCATGAAAAGGACTCTACTTAGTGTGGCTTTTCAGAAATACTAGGACACTTAAACCTAATGCCCTAATACCAAGTTTGTCACGCCCCAAAGCTACCCTAGGACGCGGACACGGGACCTAGGATCACGAATGACCCCAAGCTAACCTTGCTAGCATATCATAAGCATACATAAAGATAACTAAATTAAGAAAGTACTGCGCGGAAGCTTAAATCATCATAAAATTGAAATAATGGGGAATACCTTTTCTAAATCTGAATATATAATCTGAGAGTTTAATGGCAAAAGAAATATCAAACTCCAAGCTAAAACTGAATCTAGACATGTTTGAAATAAAGCCTCTAACTAACTAGAGATACTGGGACATGCCCCAGCTAAATCTAGCAAAATTGAAATTAAAAGACTAAAAGTAGAAAGATAATCATGTCAATCATCCTCGAAGATTGAGGACTTACCACTGATGCTGCTGAACTTAAGATCAGGAACCGATCTATGCGTGGTCTAGATGCTAAGGACCTGAACCTACATCACGAGAAGATGTAACACACAGTATGCGTCAGTACTTGAAAGGTAATGAGCATGCATGATAGAGTAAAGCTGAACAATATACATAACTGAACAAAACATATAACTGAGCAATGATATAAAATAAGCCTGATATTATACTAAAAACACTAAACATGAACTAACTGAATGCAATGACCAAGTTTATACATGCTGAAACTGAATACTGAACTGTAACTGATAACTTGGTCAATACACTAGAATCTGACTGTATGTGGGAGCTACTAATAACCGACATAAAACCACATGAGCTAAATGTTGAGTCAGATGTATACGCCTCATCGAGAGGACCCAATATAGCCTGCCAAAGGTATAGAGGCATGACTGGCGTGATCACTAAAATGTAATGCCCACAGATGGGACTTATAAACCTATGGGGGCACGTATTTTGGGACTATAAGGGTGACTGACCCTAGCCCAACTCAGTATTAAGCCTACTCCCAACTGATTATAAAATTAACACATAGTATGACTGAATTTTTGTAATACTGGATAGCTCAAATACTGACATGCAAAATCTGACAATGGAACATTAATATACTGATAATGAAACATTCGTAACTGGAGCATGTATAACTGAATAAACTGACCTAGCATGTGTAATTCATGAACTAAAAGAATATACACCACTAGGGTTCTGAATTTCATGCAAGAACTAAAGCAACAACATGATAATCTGATTTGGATCATTCTAGCAGCTAAAACCCAACAATTTCTAACATCCAAGAAACCCTAGGTCTAGATAATATCAAGGGAATCAAAAATCTGATTGAAATCTAGGGACCTAATGGGCAAAAAGAGCCTACTAGTGAAATCCTACATATCTAGTGACGAAATTCATGGAGAAATCTTTCAATTTCAGGGTTGGAACTGAAATAAACCTTGCTGCGCTTTCCTGAATGGCTGCTCGACTTTACTCCCTATTTTGCTCTAAGTTTCACTTGATTTTGGTGAATGATTGATTATATTAGGTTGTAATTAGTTTACTAGGCTAAAACTTACAAAAACCAGATAGTTTAGGGGTTAAACGACATAGTTTAGCTGTCCAACACATACGGGAAAAGACCAAAATGACCCTACTTAAAAATTGACGAGGGCTGACCACGACCCCTCTGCAGGACTATCAAAGGGACCACGGACCGTCAAACTGGTCGTGGTCCTTGGTCCAGTTGCTGCTGGTTTCTGGGACTTCCCTCTACAGTCTACTTCACAGACGGTGTGAAGGATCACGCACCGTGAAGGTCACCGTGGTCCTTCACTTAGGCTAGGGGCATGTTGGCTTGGCTTCACGGGAGCCACCACGGCCCGTAAACAAGACCACGACCCGTGAAGGGTCTCATGGTCTTGTGACTGGGCCTAGTGTGGTTCTGTCTAGCATATACGAGCCTCCCTATGGCTCATGGGGTAATCCATACCTCGTGAAGGGTCCCGTGGTCCACCTTTTTTGGGAGGGCATGAGCCACGGGCAGGTCAATGGACCGTGGTTCCTTTCACGGTCCGTGAACCTTGTCGTGGTTCACATATTCTGGTGTTTTTTCTGCTGCATTTTCTAAGTCTGGTTTTCGAGGTGTTATAATATAGGTGTCGTTGTCAAACACATTTTGAGTTTCTGGAAATTTTGCTCACATTTTTTTATCCACCATAATTTGGCATTTTTCTATGTCAACTTAGTCAATTGAGATGCTATTTTGGAGAAATCCTGCACAAAACGCCTGTAGTAATTTTTCAAACCCAAAAAGCTTCAAATTTCTGTCGGCGAAGTAGGTCTGGGCCATTTCTGCACATCTTCTGTCTTTTTGGATTCCACATTGATCCCATCTTTGGACACCACATGCCCCAAAAATGCTACTGAGTCTAGCCAAAATTCAGACTTTGAGAACTTAGCATTAATCTTCTATTCTCGCATAGTCTGTAACACGATCTTTAGATGATCATCGTCTTCTTCATGGCTACGAGAGTATATCAGAATATCATCAATAAATACTATTACAAACCTATCTAGAAACGGCCTAAACACCCTATTCATTAGATCCATGAATGCAGTCGGCACATTGGTTAATCCAAAAGGCATCACAAGGAACTCATAGTGCCCATATCGAGTTCTGAATGCCGTCTTGGAAATATCTTCCTCCCTGATTCTAAGTTGATGATAACCAGATCGAAGATAAATATGCGAAAAGTGGACAACTACCTCTAATTGATCAAATAGGTCCTCCATGCGAGGTAAAGGATACTTATTACGTATCATTACCTTGTTCAACTCTTTTTAGTCTATGCACATTCTTAGAAACCCATCTTTATTCTTTATGAATAATACTGGTGCACCCCGCGGATAAAACTCTTATCGAGTAAGTCTTGTAAGTGTTGTTTTAGCTCCTTCAGCTCTGCTGGTGCCATACGATATGGGGGTATGGATATTGGAAATGTATCAAGATCTAAATCAATACCAAAGTCTATCTATCATACATGAGGTAATCCTGGCAAATCCTCAAGAAATACATCAGAAAATTGATTCACCTTTGGTATCTTCTCCAAGTTAAGTGTTTCTTTTCTTGTATCCCTTACCATATCTAAAAGACCCATACAACCTTTATGTAGTAATCTTTGAGCCTTCATAAGAGATATGATTTTTCCCATCTCAGGGCTTGACCCCCTTTTAACACGAAAATAGGCTCATCGGGTATTTCGAATTTGACTATCTTTGAATGACAATCAACAGTAGCATAGCAAGGAGATAACCAATCAATGTCCATCAACACATCAAAATCAATCATATCAAATACAATTAGGTTAGCTAGAGTATCCCTACCCTCAATTCTTATCTGACAATCACGATACTCATATTCAACTAACAAAGAATCCCCCACAGGAGTAGAAATAAGATAAGGATGATTCATCATCTCTGGTTATCTATCAAATCTCAAAGCAAAGTATGAGGATACATATGAGTGGGTAGATCCTAGATCAATCAAAGTATGGGCATCAAAGGAACAAACTGAAAGAATACATGTAACCACCATATTTGAGGCTTGAACGTCCTGTCTAGTAAGTGCAAAAACTCTTGATTGACCTCTACCAGCATTCCCTTGTCCTTGATTTCAAGTGAAATGATCTCCAGCACCTCTACCTCTATTTCATGTACCATTATAAGTGGTCTGAGTAGGTGCAACTATTTGAGCAGAAGTCTGTGTGGGGTTTCTCGGAGGTAGAGAAAAATCCCTAATGCGATGCCTCAACTGACCACACCAAAATCTCCCTCCGGTTAGAACACTACACTTCCCAAATGTGATTTACCACAAGTCTGGCAGAATGGAGCAGTGGCATACATTTGTCGTGAATTACGATGTCCCTGTGATAATGATTGTTCTTGAATACCCTGTCTCTAATGTGTCTTGTATGTGGACTATGAAGTTGTATCCGTTCCTGTCTAAGAGCTATGTTGTTGTTTTTTTGTGATTCCCTGTTTTGTGATTTGCACCCAAGTCGTCGTTGTAAGATCCCCCAATCTTTGCCTTCTTACGTACATCATAGGCTGCACTCTCCTCTTGACCCTTGTCTTCAATCTTCCTAGCTAAATCATCTACTTCTGAATAAGTCATGGTACTCATATTTGGGGCTAGGGCATTGAATAGACGACCAACTAACCCATGCACGAACCTATGAACTCTATCTGCTTCATTGGGTACCAACAAAGGAACATATCTAGCGAACTTCCAAAATTTGGCGTTATAAGTTGCCACATCCATGTCTGGAGTCTATACCGACCTCTCAAACTGAGTTGCATACTTTTGCCTCTGACTGTTAGGAAGGAAATTATCCATGAACAACATAGTCAACTCATCCCACTTCAGTGGTGCTGCCCCAGTAGGTCGACCTAGTAATACAATCTCATACCAAGTGTTAGCCATGTCCTCTAGTTTGTATGTTTCCAGCTCCACCAATCTCTCACTAGAACATCCTAGTGCCCGAAGGGCCTTGAATGTTCCATCTAAGAAACTTTGAGGATCAGCTGAACTATCAGAACCTGTGAATTTTGGTGATTTCAACTTCAAGAATTCGTGCAAGAATACCTCTTTATTACCAAAAGTATAAGTCTGTGCAGGAGCCTGAAGTGGTGCATGTGTCTAAGTAGGAGCAACATTATGTTGACCATTCCTCTACTGTCTATCCATTCTATTGACCAAACTCTCTATGGCTCTTTGCAGGGAGGTAAGTACCCAGCAGCAGCATTCTCATGCGATGATGGAGGTGGACTAGCGCTCCTTTCCGGAGTGACCTCCCTGTAAGTTCTAGTAGTGGTGCTACGGTTCCCTGTGGTGGCATTACGACTCTTAGCTCGACTAGTTCTGCGAGCTCTTTCCCTTCCCAGGTTGAGGAAATTGGCTGCCTGACCAAATTAACATTAGGTGACTTAGGAACACCTATCATAGCTCTGTTATTAGATAATCGGGTTCGAGCCATCTGGTTAACAGAAACAAATAATGTTACATTAATCTAATTGGCCCTAAACGTCACAAACATAAGCAGGAATGAGAAAGAAAAACCAGACACATCCTAGCACGTCCTCGAAGAATCACGATTATAGAAATGGCCGGCAAACATAACCAAAATTGAGATTCTACTACTAATGTGTGCTCTAGAAGTCATAAGAATAACCTAGTGCTCTGATACCCACTTTGTCACGACCCAATTTTGGACAGTGACTGCTAAGGGAAAGAATTCCAAAGCAAGCCTTACCAGAATTCTATGGAAAATTGGGCAGAGTTTCCTTTGTTTTTTAGGCCTATCCTAAATTTTCCCTGTTTCAAAAATTCATGACACAACTAGTAGCAACTATAAGCCACGATATAATATCCATCAATGATCTGATCATCACACAATAAAATAATTTCATCTCCAAATATGAAAAAAAAAGTTCCAAACTAGTCACTTGACTACAATACGACAGACTAATCATGACTCAAATAAAAAGGATGACGAATGGAGCAACTCTAAGAGTTTTTAAAAGAAACTAAATAAACATAGCAAATCAATAGTTCTCTTGCCATGCGAAGCAATGTGGGGCTCACCAGATGCTACCAAATCACACTCTAGTTAATGAAACCCTCTTTAATACCCCTGAGTTCTTTGTGAAAACAATTAACGAGGAGTGAGACACTAGCTCAGTGAGTAATAATACTTAACCACAACTATTTTAATGAGGGACTAGTCAGAAAACATGCTAGTATAATAATTAAAATGATGAAATAATGTTCTTTCAGAAATCATAATAATATTCAATCTTGTGTGCCTTATATAAGCAAAATCAATGTAAATACTTAATAGTAAACTCAAAAAATCATTTCCATATCAAATCTTATAGTTGGGAGGTTTCCAAGGATGAATCATGTAATCAATGTGTCCTTTTCTTTAAGAAGTAACCAATTACAGTGAACTCCTCATAAATGAGTTAACTATTCATATCAGTAGATCCCTACTCGAGGGAAATCAGTAACAGTATACTAGTTCTACCTTCCCAATAGCAAGGGCTTTATCAGTAATCATTAACTACAAGGTGCGTCAGGTCTAACGAACTAGCCGTTAGCTACGGGATTCATCAAGGTCTACTCCCATTTATACTTATCTTGTAATTAGCAGAAGCATTTCAAAATCGAACAGAGCATTTAAATCTTATCAAATCATATTATTTCAAAGTTTAACAATCACATGTCAAAATACTATTTCTCTAAAAAGTGTAAGACCCTTTCATTACAGTAATCATATCTTGTAAGACTGAGATCATCTTAAATAATCTTTTCGGTATCATATCAAGTGAAAAACTTGTCCCACATGCAATTTCAAAATAGTCGGTAACACAATTACTTTATAAATCGTATAAAAATTATGAAATTTGTGGAATACAAATTGTGGTAAGATTACTACTCACAGTACTTGTGCTGAAAATACCAAGCTCACCACTCGAGTAATCCGAATGAATCCCTTTGGTAAATCTATAATCACATTCATAACAATTTCGCGTTAACTCCTTCGTTTAGGCTATTTCATGCTAAATTCAGAATACCCAACCCCTTTTTGGACTTTTTGGTTGCCTACCAATTTGATGCACCATATATATATATTCAAGCCATGACTAACTCAATTGGAGAAATAAACTATTAACTTCATCTATTTTATCCATCTTATTCATCTAATTCTATATATTCTCTAATCTCTAGCAATCAGATTTCTATTCTCCAAAGTAAACTACCTAGGCTAGGAGTTTTGGCAAGTCTGTAGAAGAAGAAGAAAGGAAACAAAGATTTACCCCAAACCTCTTTCTCCTCCTACGCCCCTTACAGTTTTCACCTTTCAACTATTTCTTATCTTCTCTGTTCCTTTGCTGGAAAAGAAATGAAGTTGCTAGCGTTCTCTTCCTTTTTCCTTTTTCTTATTTTTTTCTTAGTTGCAATGTTGTTGCTGCTTTTGTTAGGACTTTTAGCCTTTTTTTTAATTTCTGTTCTCTTTTATAAAACAAAAATGAGAGCTAAATGGCATGTATGCCCTCTTTTTAATATAGGGTATTACATAAATCATGAATCAACTAAGCCATAAGAAGAAATAATATATACATCCAATTTTGTCTGATGATATCTAACACTATGTATATCAAAAAACTGCTATTCCATTCCATAAGGATGAGAGATTTATCGTTGTTGTCCGAGGGCTCTCTCCTCAGTTGCCATGATTTCCTTCTCGAGCTTAATTTTGATTGCAAACAAGAATGGTTCATTAGTACACACGTTATGTAACATCTAGTAACATTACACTACAACAAACGAGACATTTAGTTTTTTTTTTCCTTTTGGTTGCAATTCGTTTCAAGTAAATGTAGGCATGATATTATAGTACCTTCGTAAGGCTTTTCAATTTTGTATCAAGCTCATGATATGCTTGATTCAGGTTTCTTCCTGTCTCCAGACACCTACACATATAAGGCGAAATGGTTTTTTCAGATAACCTAAGACAAATAACATACCAGTACAATCTCACGAGTAAGGTTTGGAGAGACTAGAGTGTATGCAGACCTCAACCCTGCGTACCTTTTCAGGTAGACAGATAGTTTCTGATAGACTTTCAACTCAAAGAAAGCAAAAACACAATATTTATGAAGACAATATAAATAGTAATAATAATAGGATAGAAAGAATCATACTCGTTCTTGGACGCACTGTCAACTACCTCGATAAAAAGTACATCCATTGACAAGATTACATGATCCAATGTTGCGCAAAAGAAGTTGAAAAAATGAATCTGCATTATTATGAAGAAGAATTCTTATGGCTACTTTAAGAAATAACAACTCACAATGCGGAACTTACTTTAAGCTTGAAACAATTATTCTTTAAAAAAACAAAATCCACAACCGGTGACGACTCACTAAAATTAAATTAAAGTAACACAAGTCGTCAACAAACATGGTCAAAATAAAAACCAAATTAGTTCATAACAATAACGAAAAAACATATAGAGTCATAGTCAGGTTTTATATAACAGTGCGAGCATCATGGAAAAAATCACAAACTAGATTCAGGAAGAAGGAATGAGTTTCATTCTTCAACAAGTAAACGGTTTGGAATTTGCTATTAACCATACCCTGTCATAAGCACCCCTAGTGAGTGAAAATTTCTTTAAGGATGGCTCAGACTCTTCAAAAATATCGACAGATGTGTATTGGACATGCAACATCATTTTTGGAGAGTCCAAGCAACATAATTTTAACGAGTAAAGAATTCAGGTAAATTATAGTAAGTTACTAAAAAGTGCAACATCATTGTATACCTCATCCTCAAGTGATTGAATGAGTGCACTTATATGAATTTTATTGGTTTCGAGAACCTACACATAAATTATTTTAATTGTATATAAATAGTATAATTTACCACCAGTAAGTATCGATGTCGTTGAACGTACCTCGTTCCCTAAAGACTGACATATTTGGTTAAATTCCTATTCATCCACTTTCTCAAACTCATCGTCCATAACCTGCACATAAAATGTGATGTGTATCACAAGAAGAATCATAGCGGAAAGTTCTAGAAACTTCCTCCATCATAATTAGCATCGAGTTATAGTTTTGAGTTTATAAGTTCTGAATCCTACAAAATGATACTTTTTATGTACCAAATTAAATGTCATCTTAGTAAAACAATACACTCTTGAATATTTATAAATTTACTTATTTCCTATATCCCATATTACTTAATACTTATACACATTACTGACAATATTTGTCCTAATATAAATTTACAAAACTAAAATAGAATTAATTTATTTTTCTCTTTTTTTCCATAAAATTAATTCTTTTTAAAAATATAAATATTATAATATTTTTTAATAAAACTCTCCATTATTAATGTTGATATTAATGAACAAGATATATGAATAATGAATATATAAAAGAGTTCAAGGTTAAATTTTTTTAAAAAAATTCTTTTTATTTATGATATTTGAAGGACATGTAATGGAGAAATGAAATGAAAAAGTACACACATATGATATAAGATAATAAAAAAAATTTAAAAAACAATTTTTATTTTTTTAAAATGTATCTACATGTTAATCAAGATACTTGAGAGATTTACTAGTTGTAACGACCTTTTCTCCTCCTTATGGAAAAGCCAATGGAGAAAGAATTTGAGCCAGAAAACTTTTAAGTAGTGACTTGGAAAATTTCTAGACTATGCCAGACTTGGATGAAATCTTAGTCAGGTGAGGTCTAGGGAAATGTGGTAATGAATGGGGGATTTAATTATAAATTTTATCACATGAGTAGATAGCTATGACAATAAGGAGCTTGTACGGCTTTACGAAATTGAATTCGGGCGAGTAAAACTCCCGAAACCGATCTTGGTGTGAAAGGGTAGCTTTTGAACGTCAAGGTTTGAAGGTGTGTTGTGAAATAGGGGCTTGGAACACAAATTCTGACCCTCTGTACAAGCCACCAGGGCGGGATTATTCTCGCCAAGGTGGGGCTGCTGTGGAGGGTTGGGTCTTGCTGTGGCGCGACAGTCGCGACTTAAGTCGGGAAAAAACCCCAAAATCGTTATTTTGAATAAACTTTGTTTTTGAGAGCTAGGAGATGACCCAGGGCAGTTCTTGACAGTTTTCCATGAATTCTAGTGCTAAAGGTAAGATTATTACTCCCTTAATCCTTAATTTGATTCATAGAACTAAGAATCTTGGGAATTTATCATTAGGGGAGGGTTTTGGCCTGAAGTTAATGGTGGGAAAAGCCCTAGTTGAATTTGAGGATCTTGGGTTTGGCCTTGGATTGATAGTTTGATTACTGTTCGTGTAAATTAGGCCTTATTTATTGATCCTTGCGATAAATTACTTTCTTTAGAATAAGAACAATCGGAAAGAATCCGGAAAGGGAAGGCTCAAGTGTCTTAGGAGGATTCAGGCTTGGTTTCGAGGTAGGTGATTGTTTGATTTCATGTTTGTGTGATACATACCAGTTAATTACTCATTGTATGCATGCGTGTATGCAAATAGGGAAAAGGTGAATCAATTCTAATGAAATGATTACGTGTGGACAATTACATGCCAGGAACCTCTTACGTGATTGTATAAGTATTATTCCTTATGGTGTGGTTGTGATTGTGGTTGTGTTGATTGGACCGGGTGTCACGTTTTGACATATACATTGGATTGGGTGTCACGTTCTAACACATACATTGGATCGGGTGTCACATTTTGACATATATATTGGACCGAGTGTCACATTCCGACACACTAACAGTTTGGGTATGGGTTTCATGAGAGAATATGTTCATGTTTTCCTGTCATTGATATTGGGAAATTGTATGTTGTTCCTAAAATGCTAATTGAACTATGTATTTTGTATATGTGTGTTTACTGTGTTGTAATTACCTGCTTGTGTTTCGCTTACTAGAATAGGGGCGTGATCGTACTAGTACACTGTGGTTGTGTACTGATACTGCACTTTCTCGTTCTTTGTTGAGTACTAGGCATCTTCAGGCGGCTACTGATAGACCTCAACTAAGGGATCACTGATCGAGACCGGATTCAAGGGTGAGCCAGTTCTTTCAGGATGCCATGGATCCATCCTTAGTTTAGTCCACTCTTTTCGGACTCAAGACTATTTATGTTTTAGACATTTGCTTGTGTTTAGTTTCGGGGTTGTACCCTTTTTTCTTAGACTTGTCGTTTGGTAGAGTTTTGGTACATTGACTTTCAGGTTCTAGGGGTTGAATTTCCGCAATAGTTATGTTAGTTGTTTTTGTTAAACTTTCAGAGTTTATGGGTGTTAGCTTCTTAGTGTTATGTAAATTCTGATAAATGACACTTAACATACTACTCACAATTCTCGCAAACATGGAGATCCAATAAGGAAAGGATCCAAGAAAACAACACCAACATGGAAAGAGATATATTCTGATCCTTACAACTATTACATAAATGAAGGGCATAATCAAACGGATTAAGAATCATTAACAGATGGCCTAAAGCTGGAAGTAGATCAATCAAGCAAATCGTGATTGATACGACAAGATCAAGAAACCATCAATCAAGCCAAGAATAGAGCTAAGCCATCAAGAGAAGAAAGGAAATCAGATCAAGCCAAGAGTCAAGATAAATCCTCCAACCAAGCATAGAATCGAGTCATATCTATCAAGAAGGAAGGAATGCGATTTACCATGCACATATCTAATATGGACAGGGATCAGCAAATCGCCTCAATTAAGGGATTCCTCAAATACTTGATTGAAGCATAACTCCCTTGGGTTTTCCTTCCAAGAGCACAAGTCTGTTCATATATATACCCCCTCAGACTTAGGTGTGAAGTACGCAACTTCACCTGAGCTTATAGTGCAATCTTCTTTTATCTTTCATAAAGCTTTGTAATCACGTGAGTGAAACAATTGAAAAGAAAAGATAATGAAAGATTCTGAGTGTAGGTTTGCATATCAGACATGATCAAATCACGGAAACTCTGTACATCACAAGTTCACTTCAAAGTTGTAAAGGAAACCCTTGAAACCCAACGGGACTGGACTAGGCACCACATCGGTGATCCGAACCAGTATAAAAACACTTTGTGTTATTTACTCACTGCAAGTTATTATTGTTGTGTATCTATTCTACTAACGTGCAGGTAAGTCGACTAGCCATTACATAAAGTCGACTAAGGAAATTTCAATTCACCCCCCCCCCCCTTTTGAATTTCAATTGGTATTAGAGCAGGTCTCACTATTTTAGTGTTTAACCATACGTGAGCAAAGATCCAATGGCACACTATCAAATTCATGGCGCTTTACTTCAAGATGGACATTCTTCACATCGACCACCATACTTTAATGGACAATATTACTCTCACTGGAAAGTCATAATCAGAATCTTTGTGTCTTCAAATGATCATCAAGCATGGATAGTAATCAAGAAGGGCCCAAAGCCTATTCCTGGATTGACTGAAAAATATGGCACTGAAAAAGCCATTTGATCCTCAATCATTTGATATCACTAAGGAACAACAAGAGGTAATTCAAACTAATGTTAGAGCTATAAGTTTGTTATATTGTGCAGTTAGTGGAGCCGAATATGACAAAATATCAACATGTGAAACTGTGAAAGAAATGTGGGACAAACTAGAAGTGACTTATGAAGAAACCACTAAAGTAAAGGAAGCTCGGATAAGTTCACTTGTAATTGAATATGAATTGTTCAAAATGGCCGAAGATGAAAACGTTGAATCCATGTTCTCGAGATTCAGTAAAATTGTCTGCGAACTCAAATCACTTGGAATGGTGTATTCAAATGCACTACAAGTCAGAAAACTCGTTAGAAGTCTTCCCAAGGCTTGGGAAACTAAAGTTGCCATTCTTGAAGATGGAGATCTGCAGAAAATGGCATACGATGAACTTCGAGGCAACTTAATGGCCTATGAACAGAATTATATTAACAGGTACAGCAAGGATGATAAAAAGAAGTATGTGGCATTTATAGATGAAACATCTGAAATTGGAGAAGAAACTGATGAAGATCAAGATGAATGAATGACTCTTATCAATTGAGGAGTAAGACAAATGCTTAGACAGAAAAGACAGAGACCTCAATAGGACTTCAAGAATAATAATTTTAAGAGGAATGATGATTGTTGTTACTAATGCGGAAAACCAGGACACATCAAACAAAACTGCCCAGAATGGAGAAGAAGAAACAATCGTAGAAACGAAGATCCTAAGAGTCTTGGAGCATGGGATCAAGGTGAAACAACTGATGACGGCCATGATGAAATGGCGAATCTATGTTTCATGGCACTAGGTGAAACAAGTGAGGTAAGATCTTTTAACTGTCCTAACTGTAATGACTTAAAAAATTCTTTGGTCATGGTTGCTGATGAATTATAGAAGGTTATTGATGAATACAATAAAATTTCTCAAGAAAAGAAAGATTGGCAAATTCTTCTCGAAGCAAGTCAGATTGAAGTCGACTTACTAACAGAAGATCTAGGGGAAGTCAAAATGCAGATAGACAGCATCAGAAAATCTCCAAGTCATAGTTCTGTCCGATCTAACAGAACTACACTTCATAAAAGAAACTCTTCTAATAATAGTTCTAACAGATCAAATAGATCTATTTCTAATTCCTATTCTTCTAAAAATTCTACTAAAAGTACTTGTTACACTTGTGGTGATCTTGGTCACAAATCTTTTAACAGTAGAAAATATTCTTCTGGAAAATGGATCTGCAGACCAAAAGTTACTAATCATCAAGGACCCAAAAATACATGGGTACCTAAAAGAAACTAATCATATTGTTTTGCAGGAGCAATCTAAGAAAACCTACAACAAGGGAATGTGGGTACTTGACACCGGATGCTCCAGACATATGTGCGGAAAGAAAGAAAATTTCAAAACTATCAAAAAAATCGATGGAGGATGTGTTAGATTCGGAGACAATGCTAAAGGGGAAGTAACCAGAGTTGGAACTATCACTCTCAGCTCATCATGCGATCTAGTCGATGTGTATTTGGTTGAGGGACTAAAACATAATCTTCTCAGCATTAGTCAAATATATGACGCTAGATTTCAAGTCACCTTCAATACAGCTAGCTGCATCATCAAACATCCAGATAAAAAGCTCAACCTCATCGGAGATCGAATTAATAATATCTATATCTTAAATAATGTTGATTTTCTATGTCTTACATGTCTTACTGCAGTCTCAAGTGATCCTTGTCTATGACATCGAAAGATTGGACATGCAAGCACGCATGCCCTGGAGAAACTATCGAGACTTGAACTAGTCATCGGTCTGCAAAAATTAAAGTTTGTCAAAAATCACATTTGTGATGCATGTCAATTGGGTAAGCAAACTCGTTCCTCTTTTAAAATAAAATACATTGTAAGTACTTCTAAACCCCTTCAGCTTCTTCACATGGATCTGTTTGGTCCTACCCAAACTGCTAGCATTGGAGGTAAACGATATGCATTCGTAATTGTTGACGACTTCTCAAGGTTTACATGGGTAATTTTTCTAACTCATAAAATGAAGCTTTTGCTAACTTTGAAGTATTTTGTAGAAGAGTTCAAAGAGAAGCAGGCTATTTCATTACAACTATCCACAGTGATCATGGTGGAGAATTGAAAAATAAAGCTTTTGAAGAATTCTGCGCTGAAAATGGTTTATATCAAAACTTCTGTTTTCCTAGAACACCTCAGCAAAATGGAGTGGTAGAAAGGAAAAATCGTTCATTACAAGATACAGCAAGAACAATGCTACTCGATCGAAGTCTTCCTGACCATTTTTGGGCAGAAGCAGTAAGTACTGCTTGTCACATTCTTAACAGGTGTCTTATCAGGCCTAAACTAAAGAAGACTCCTTATGAACTCTGGAGAGGAAACAAACCTAACATCAGCTATTTCCATCCTTTTGGATGCAAATGCTTCATCCACAATAATGGTAAGAACAATCTTAGAAAATTTGATCCAAGAAGTGACAAAGGTATTTTTCTAGGTTATGCACCTATTAGTAGGACCTTTCGAGTCTTTAATAAAAGAACTTTAAGTGTTGTAGAATCTGTCCATGTGGTATTTGATGACACTAATCCAAGAATGCAGGAAAGAGAAGTAGATGAGAATGAAATTGAAACATCCAAACTAGCAGAAGAGATTCCAAAAGTGTCCACTGAAAATCTCAATGAAGAGCCAGCTACAGCAGAAGTAGAGTCGATTACTCCGGCCGACAAAGTAAACATTCCTAGGGAATGGAGACACAATGCCAACTACCCTGAAAACTTCATTCTGGGAAAACCAGATGACAAAATCCAGACAAGATCCTCTCTCAAGAAACAAGCCTCATTAGCTCTCATATCTCAAATGGAATCAAAATGAATTAATGAAGCAATGGAAGATGAGTATTGGATACAAGAAATGACAGAAGAACTTGATCAATTCGAAAAGAAACAAGTGTGGACTCTTATTTAAATACCAAAGAATTGTTCTATGATAGGAACCAAGTGGGTATTTCGCAACAAATTGGACGAAAATGGTAAAGTTATTCAAAATAAAGACAGGTTAGTAGCTCAAGGTTACTCTCAGCAAGAAGGAATCCACTATGATGAAACATTTGCTCCTGTAACAAGGTTGGAATCTATTCGAATTCTTCTAGTGTTTGCTTCTTTCAATTGTTTCAAGCTCTTTCAAATGGACGTTAAAAGCGCCTTTATAAACTGTTTTATTAAAGAAGAAGTTTTTGTTAAACAACCTCCCGGTTTTGAAAATCCTTCTTGTCCTGATTATGTTTTTGAATTATTAAAAGCTCTCTACGGTCTAAAACAAGCTCCAAAAGCTTGGTATGAAAGATTGAGCACATTTCTTATCAAAAATGATTTTCACAGAGGGAAAATTGATACAACTCTGTTTACAAAAAAATCTAATTCATGTATTCTTATTGTTCAAATTTATGTTGATGATATTATATTTGGAAGCTCTGATC
>JAJOOD010018422.1:0-23793 GCA_029582525.1 Solanum tacnaense
GAGAAATAGGGCTCAACTCAACAATAAGGTACTCAACTCAGTGAAACATAGTTCAACTCAACTTAGAGAAATAGGGCTCAACTCAACAATAAGGTACTCAACTCAGTGAAACATAGTTCAACTCAACTTAGAGAAATAAGGCTCAAATCAATAATAAGATACTCAACTCTAGATACTCAATGATAAAGCAACAATGAAAGATGCAATATATGGAAAGCTGTAAGACAATAGATAGCAACTCAATTGTATGTAAAAATAAAATAATAACCAATTTGTATGTAAAAATACAATAATAACTCTTATTTGGGAGATTCTCTAACCGACAACCATCACTATGAGCTATGTCATGATACAACGTCTTGCCCACGCTGCCAGAACTGTCATATACTTTGCCGGAGCATATAACTCCTCAACTATGTCACACCCCGAGGCTACCCCCTGGACGTGGACACGGGACTTAGGATCACGAGTGACCCTAAGCATAAGCATACTAAGATAACTTAAATAAGATAATTTTGTGCGGAAGCTTAAAACATAACATAAAGGGGAAATGTTAGGGAATACCCATTCTAAATTTGAATATAGATAAAACTGAGTTTAGTGACACTGACAAATCAAACTCAACTAAAATTGAATCTAACTATGTCTGAATAAAAGCTTCTAACGGACTAGAGCTGCTGGGACATGCCCCCAGCTAACTTCTAGCAAAACTGAAACTAAAAGAGTGAAAGTAAAAGAACACATGTCTATCGTCCTCGAAGATTGAGGACTCAACACTGATACTGCTGAACTGGAGATTGGGAACCGATCTATGCGTGATCTGAATGTTGAGGACCTGAACATACATCACGAGAAGATATAGCGCAGAGTATGCTTCAGTACTTGAAAGGTACTGAGCATGCAAGATAGAATAAAGCCGAACAATATATACATAACTAAAGAAAACAATAAGAGCAATGATATAATCTAAAACATGATGGAAATACTGAATGGAATGACCAAGTATAAACATGTTGAGACTGAATACTGAACTATAACTGATAACCTGGTCAATACACTAGAGTCTGACTATGGAAGCTACTATTAACCGACATACAACCACGAGAGCTATTCGTGGAGTCCGATGTATCGCCCCATTGAGAGGACCCAATATACCTTGCCAGGGGTATAGAGCCATGACTGGCATGATCACTAAATATGTTTCCCACAGAGGGGACTTATCCTACGGGGGCACGTAGTTCTGGGACTATGAGGGTGACTGCTAGTCCACTAGGTGTTAAGCCTACTTCCAACTGAATATGTAAAACACACATTATAACTAAAATACTATAATATTGAATAGCTCAAAATACTGACATGTTAACTGAAAATGCGCCATTAATGTACTGATAATTACATATTATTAACTAGGGCATGTATATCTGAATAAACTGACCTACAAAGTGTAATTCATGAACTAAACGAATCTACACAACTAGGGTTCTGAGTTTCATGCAAGAACTAAGCAACAATTCCTCAAAAACATGATAATTTGATTTGGATTAGTCTAACAATTAAATCACAACAATAATTTGAAGTTCTAGAAATCCTAGGTCTAAACATGATATAGAGAATCAAGAATCTGACTGAATTCTAGGGACCTAATGGGTGAAAGGAAACCACTAGTGAAATCCCATATACCTGGTGACGAAATTCACGGAGAAATCTTTCAATTTTGGGGCTGGAACTGAAGAAAACTTGTTGCGTTCTTGGAGAGGTCTTGGTCGACTGTTTCTCCTTCTTTTCGTTCAACTTGATTATTTTTTGGAGAATGAGTTGACTAGGGTAAGTTATAATTAAGTTACTAGGCTAAAACTGACCAATACGATGTAGTTTAGGTGTCCAACGCATAGGGAAAGACCAAACGACCCATGACTTATAAGTTGTCAGGGCCACCAATGGAGCTGACCGATGGACCCACGGTCCGTCCTGGTCAACCTTCGTTTGGCTTCAGAGACTGGGATCTGGGGGTCTCGATCCACGGCCCATGGTCTGGCCGTGGGTCGACCCTTAGACTCTTTTGTCTGAGTTTCTGTGAAGGGAATGCAGGTGGCCAACCACGGACCCCACCTATGGTCCGTGGGTCACCTACGATCCGTGGGTGGTGCCCGTTGGTGGCACCTGCTACTTCTGATTTTTGCATTTCTGGTCTGTCTACAATACGGGGTGTTACAAACTAAGTGGATCCACTAATCTATGCTTAAAAAGCAATAAGGAATCATCTAAAAAGTATGACCCTTTCTACCCACGTTGGCTACATGGTTTATGGGTGCTGTGTATTGTTTGAACTCTCCCCCATATCGGTGCTCAATACTACTCCCAATAATATAGCTCATGCTCATATGTTTTAAAAAAACACTTACTCATCCTCAAACTTTGAGATTATTACTCTAAAGGTTTCTCTTAAATAGAGATAGTACTCAAAACTCCTTATGAACTCATTTGGAAATCGGTGTTTCCCCTTTTTTAAATGTAAAAATATTTACTCTTGGGAATACTTAGTTCCCATCTATTCATTTTGAAAAATGAAACTTGACTCTCCTCATTAACATCCTCATACTCGTTTACTCAAGTCTTAAAGCAAATTATAAATAATTGTAAAAGACTTCTCAAAATAGGGTTCATGCCGAATTATGGATGTGAACGACTCAATTCAAAGGGTTTCAATAACCATTTATAGAACTCAATACTCGGAACTCAGTAACTCCAGAACTCAATAAATCAATGATATTACTCATCTCAAGAATGCTCGACTTATAGGGTTCATGCGGAATTATGGGCAAGATCGACTCAACTCAAGGACCTCCATGTATAACATATGGTGATCCATAATTATGAAATATAGTTTCAAAAAGGGTTAGGAACTCAATACTCAAGAATTAGAACTCGGAGATACTACTCCTCTCAAAGATACTCAATTTATGGAGTTCATATGGAATTGAAAACATGAACAATGATTAACATTTCGAGGACCCTTCATCCAATTCTAAGTGTCAACGATCGCTAGTCAGTATATAACCCAACTAAATGAGTTGGGGTCGAATCCCACAGGGAGTAGTACGTGTTTGAGAATCAATAGGAGAGTGTGAACATGGTCAAATCAATCATAGGAATAGAAATTATCGAATAAAGACATCATTCAATTCAGGGGGTGACATGAATGCCAAATGGGGGATTTTGGTTTGAAATTATCAACTACAAACAACAATAAACAATACGAGTTAACAACAGTAAGACAGGTTCTTGGGATGTGATTTGATTATAGGCTAATATAGACAAATAGGTAATTGCAACTATTAAAAAATAGCTAAATATTATTGAGTAAGCTAGACTATAGAGGAAGTAAACTTTCTCTCGAACAATTTACCCCGAATCAAGTCGATTTTTATCGAACATCAACAAGCATGCAAAACAAGAACAACCTACACTTTAGTCCATTCACACTCTCGAGCTGAATGTATGAAAAGTGTTTAGGATTCACTCTCTCAAGTTGAACCCATGGCAACTCAATACCCACAAACCATCAATCAATAATCTTAATTTTAAAACCTCTCTCTCTCTCGAGCAAGCCAAAAACACAAGGGCAGAATTGCATTTGCAACTAAAATTCTTAAATTAAACCACAATTATTGATTGAACTCACTTCTAAATAGCATTTAAACTAACAATTAGCAATACCCATAAACTAAATCAGCCTATAATCATATAATCACACCCCAAGAATTGGGGTTTTAGCTAAACATCATAAAAAGATAAAAATCGTTACCAAATTGAGTTTCCATCAACTGGGTAAGATTGATTTCATCTTTACAATGGTCCAATTTGAAGAATCTCAAAGACCCACTTCCAATTTCTCAAAAGTGAAAAACTTCAATTCTCCCAAGCTAAAGGAAAACTAGAGAAAACTTGTCTGACAGTTCAAAACTTAATAAAAATATGTTCTAAAGAGTAATTGATACTAAACTAAATGTTCAAAAGTATATTTATAGTTGCCAAAAATGTACTGCGAAGAGTCACTCGGTAAAGTAAGTTGGGCTCGCCGAACCACTCGGCGATCCGCCGTTTGGTCATTTTCATCGCCTTTCTGCCTTGTCCTTCAGCATCCTCAAGGTATGTAACTTTGGGCGATCAACACTGCATCGCGGAACCACTCGGTGATCCGCCGACTGCTCCTTTCTCTCGCCAAGTTGGTTCTTTCCTTCAAGGCTTGGCACATTGGAACTTTAGGCGGTCAAGTAGCCATTTGGCGACTCGCCAAGTGGACTTGACAATCACCATGCTTGCTTTTCTTTATTCTTTTAGCTTGCTTCGTTCCTTTTTGCAAATCAGTGTCCTTGCTTTGTTCCTCAATCCATATACCTGGAAATCAAGGGTTTTACATCAGTTATTGGCTTAAAATAAGCATTTGAGGACACTAAATCTATATAAATAAACCCCTAAATGAGTCCAAGATTCATCAACACCCCCAACTTATACTTTTGATTGTCCTCAAGTAAAACTCAAGTTCAGGAGTTCAAAAAGGATGTCTCAAATAGTGCTACACAAGACTCAATCATGAATGCACACAACAAGACTCAACTTACTCAGGGAAGGATCAATTGTGCACTCAAAGAGTCAAGTGGTGACTCACAATTATTAAAGATTCTCAAGTTCACAATACTTTCTTTAAATGCATGTTCAAGCTCAACAAAGGTACTCAAATGCCCTCACACAAAGATGATTCCATATTCACACACAATGGTTCAAAACTTTATAGTTTTGGAATCACGTACAACTCTCACACTCACAAAGATGAACACATGCATGACTTCACCCATAGGTTTTCCCTTATTTTCCAATCAACATCCGTTTTAGCTCACTCAAGATGAAAAAGGTCTTTTAAAGGCTTGTAACGGGGCTGAGTGCAAATGTATGGTCATTTAGGCTCGGTGGCTGCTATCCTCATGAAATGCGGTATGAGCATCACTTTTTTTCCTTTTCATCAACATTCTAATTCATGCTCAAAATTCACCCCATTATTCACTTTTCATGGAATACTGGACACCCTATTTCTTTTGCAACTTTCACAACTTTATTCCACAACTTTTTCATTCTTTTTCTTTTTCATTCTTCTTTTCTCTTCTTTTTTGTATGGAGGGGTTCCATCTTTCTCAAAACCATGGATCAAGGGGGACTTCTTTGCACTTCTTGATTTACCTTCTCTTTTCATCACACCCTCAACTTAGGCTTTTGGCCTAAGTTGGCTATTCAAACAAACTACACTTCATGAGGATTATGAGTGAATGGATAAATAGATGTCTCATTTGCTCAAGTTTCTTCCAAGAAAAGGATAAGGCTCAAAGGGGGTTCAAGCAAGGTTCACACACTGACAAGGTTGGCCACAAAAGAGGTATATTGTCAAATTGTTTCACTCTTCAAAATTATTGCCTAAGATCGTTTCAAGAGCTTGCATCACTTAGTCAACCGGACCAATGGGGTAAATTCTAGGTGTCATCACACTAGGTTCACGGTAAGCTTATTACACAAGGCATTGGTACCACTATCAAACAAGACTCCACACTTTCGCTAGTGTGCAATGTTCATCACAAGAGACTCATTCGATAACCGGCTAGTCACAACAAGATGCAAAAAGTTCACATATTATCTATGCAACTTCATTTGACCTCATTATAGCCGCACATTCATTTTTGTTCGATTAAGAGCACTATTCAAGTCATCGGTATTGATCATAACCGATACTCAAATTTGCACAAGAACGGCCATAATCAAACACAACAAGAGGTGGCAAAATTTTTCAGAAGGGACAAAAACCATTTGCATTTAAAATAAGGAGCCATAAGCTCAAACATCCACAAAACAGTGTCAAAACACAATTTACAGCACAAAAACCCAATATATAAACAAAAATGACAATCACAAGAGGTAGGTATGGAAATACCTCACCCCACCACAAATAAAAAGCAATTTATCCTCAAATGCAACAAAATAGTGAAAAGTCAATAAAAATGATAGAGAGGGAGGTAAAGAAGGGTCCTGTCTACACAGTCGCTCCATCTATCGGGGCATCAGTGCCCGGTGCAACATCAACACTACTGGCTCTACTAGGGTCAGCCATGGGTGTGTCTGCCAATGAGATCTGCACAGCTGAATCTACCATGGCCTCCTCAATCTCTGTAAGGCCCTCGTAAGAAGCCTCCTCATCAACACCAAGCTTCTACTCATCAGTCTCAGCCTCAGACTCAGCTGCAACCACCTTCTTAACTCGAACCTCATCTCCGGTGGTAGCCGGAGGCATATCTGTATCAGCTGGCATGACCATCCCAAAAATCATGGACATATTAGTGGACTTCAACTGTTCCATGTCCTTCCTCAGCTCAGCAATAACGGCCTTTAGAGTCGTCACCTCCTCAGTGGCCCTTTAGCCTTACTCACACACCGCTATCCATGCAGTAAATGCATCAATAGATGAACTAAGAGGTGTCATAGCAGCCGCAAGGGCATGAATAGATGAACTAAAAGGTGTCACAGCAGTAACAAGGGCTCTCTCAATCATCCCACAAATTGTGGCCTCAAGTCCGGAGGCACGCGTACCAGCAGAATGGGCTAGCTACCCCATCTGTAGTATCGTAGCCTGGGTGAGTGGAGATCGGGAAGCAGCAGTAACAGTAGACCTAAGAAGCAGGGGAGCGGTATAGGAACTAGGAGTCACATAAGGAACAACACTAGATATACCTGAAGGCCCAGGGGCCGGAGTAGGAAATACTGCTTCTGTAAGTAATTTATTAGTATCAACAATCGGGGAGGTGTCCACCGGGGTTGCCTTCTTCTTCTCCGCCTCATACTTCAAGTACTTCGCTTCAATGCGCTGAATATCGGTAGAAGATATGGGAATCACTTACACATCTTTCTTCTCATCTCGGGGCACCCGAGCCTATCTATACAATTCAGTGATCAACACCGGGAAATGAAGGGAGGTTTGGCGTTGCTTGGCCCAGATGACCATCTCTTGTGCAATGATCATACCCAAGTTCAGCTTTGTCCCATCAATGATGCAACCAAGGCAAGCTGCTTTCATGTGGTGGAGGACAGACTCATTCTGGGACGGCATTATCAAACTGCTGATGAAGCCAAACCAGTACCTTACTGCTACATTGAGGTCCTTCTTTTCAATGGGTGCTCCAACCTCGATCCACTTAGGAGTACCGTCAGTTATCAGAGAAGCTAACCACTTTTTCATATTTTCCAATGTTTTTTTCCGGATCATGTATTGACAGCCATCCTTAATTTCTGTTGAGCACTCCAGAACTACATTGATAACATCACTATCACACTTCACTTTCTTACCCCTGACAACCACATAATCAACCGGTTTGAATTTAGAGGTCGGCTACTTTCCTTGTGGCACTAGGGCTCCGTAGGCGGTGTAAAATTCCTGAACCCAGTTTGGAATGTAAGGGCCACAGGGTCTAGTGAATATTTGGTACTTGTGGGACCTCAAAAAGCTCATAATCTTTAGATGTCTGTCTATTACTCCATTAGTAGATAACCACTTCTCCTCGATGATGGTCCTTATTCCCTCAGTCTTCAGTCTATTCGTAGATCGGGGATGAAGAGCCTGTGAAGGTGGTGCTAGGACCATAGCCTGATCTGGAACAAGAGGAGGAATCTGAGTCTAAGGTACCCTGACCCTAGACGGATCATGCATCCTCTTGGAGCGAGTTTCAGCACTCCTAGCCATCAGTAGCTCATCATCCTCAGGCTCAGAAATGGTAGCTCGAGGATCCTGGTGCTCACCCTCACTCTCAGAAGTGGTGAGGTGAGTGGCGTATATCCTGTCACTATCGGAGCTGACGTCCGGTGATGCAGGAGCAGGTGCTCTACCTCTCCCTTTGCCCTTCCCACCTGCGGTAGGATGTTTGGTTTCCTTTACCCGGGATGCAGCTGCATCCTCATTCATGGTAATTCCCTTTTCCCTCTTGTGGGGTGGCATGTCTCGGCCTGCTACTTTTGGTCTAGCCATTACTGCAAAACACAACACAAGTGTTAGAATTAATCCAAGCAAATTTGCAGAAATAAAGATGCAGACACACTCGCCGAATTGATCGACGAGTCGCCCAATCACTTAGGCGAGCCAGATCGGGCTCGCCGAAAGGATTAGCTCAATTTTTTTTAGAAAAATAGCATGTCGGCGATGGGAAAGCCCATTCGGCAAATCACCAACATCATTTGGCGAGCACAAATTAGCCCACCAAAAATTACAGTGCATTTTAGGGGTTAGAGGCGCAGAAAGGGCGATCACTTCTTTAGGCAAGTCGTCGAGTGCATTCGGCGAACTCCAGCTTCTCACCGAAAGTTACAGAACGCAAACTCAACAATAGCATGAAATTAAAGCGATAAAGGGGGAATCGGTGAACCGCCGAGTGGTTCGGCGAGCTCGACCCAGCTCGCCAAACTGCCCAACATGCCATTTTCAACCCCAACTTCTAAAATCAACCCCGCAGCCCCCAAAAACAAAATCAAACCATGCACTTATTCAATTAAATCTAGACCCATAAGACCTATGCCACCGGGGTACTCAGACTCTCCCTGATTTGGCCAAAATTGGTCATTTGACGACTTTAGCCCTTAAGAATGACGTCAAACGCTCCATCATTGGGCAAAGCACGTCATTTAGAACGAATATGGGTTACTCAGACTTCACACGACTAGACCCAACAAAAATGAAGCACAACCCAACAATTAATGATCAATTTTAAGGTACGAATTTTAGGAAATCAACAAATTAGCCAATTTAGGCATGATATTGAAATTAAACAGGCACACAAACACACAAATATGATTTTAGAGAGGCCTAACACACATCATTAAGAAAAATACAATTGCAAATGAGTATAACATCTAAATACGAGTTTGGGGTTCGAAAAACAAACCTTTAATGTCGAATATGAGAATTTGTAAAGCTAGGAAGCAAGGTGTCCAACCATGAACACAGATTCAACGACTAGAAAGCGGTAAAAGTGCAAAAATATTGAAAATATAGTGCGGGTGTGATTGTATGAAGTTAAAAAGTGACGGAATGTGAAAGAGTTTGAACTTTTAAACATCTGGCCTTTTAAAACTGTTCAGTTCGCTCCCTTTCGGCGATGTTAGTCAACCTTGCCGAACCACTCGGCGACACGCCGAGTGGTTACTTACCTTGTCGAGTTTTACAGGACCTCCAGTTAATGTGGGGGTCCAGATGGTGGACAAAGTCGGGCTCGCCGACATGTTCGGCGATTCACCGACTTTTCCATGGGCCCGCCGAGTTTTATAGACTCCAACCTGATGATTTATTGAGTCCAACGGTGGTCCAAGTCGAGCTCGTCGACCTCTTCGGTGAGTGGCCGACCAGACATTTTACTCGCTAATCTGCACATTTCAAACACATTCCACTTTTTCATATGCACAATCAACATATGATAATTCCAAAAATAAAAATAAAGAAAATAAAAACTTGGGTTGCCTTCCAAGCAGCGCCTTAGTTAACGTCGTGGCATGATGCAAGTCCTCGCTCAAACCTCATTCTTGGGGTTCGCCATAGTGTCACTAGGCAACTCCTCTTATTTTCTCGGGTTTAAATGGGTAGAAATTTGACCCATTTGGGTCTCTAACTGCTTGATAGAGACGGAATGAGAAGTCACCGTCTAGTTGAGGGTCCTTACATCTTCCTTCATCTCTTTCAAAATCTTATCGGACCCCTCAAACTTATTGAGAATACGAGAAAGCATATCTTCAGACCGGCCACCCTAAGGAACATTCCTATCCTTCTCCCCATCTCTTTCCTTCCAAGTGGGGTTACGATCCCTCCACTCTCTATCATGATCTCTCCAGCCTTTATCCCTGTTCCAACCTTGGTTACCACACTGCCTTGGGTAGTTAGCACAATAACCTTCACCTTGGTTGGCTAGGAAGTTCACTCATTCGTTGTACAACACTTCAAACTTGGCCTCATCAGGGCTTACACCCCCAACACCTATAGCATTTACACTTCTATCACCAGCTCCCATGACATTTTTTGGCCAAAATGTCTTGTAGGGTTATCATATTTGCCATGTTTTGGTCCCTCTCTTGGTCTTTCTCAAGCTACTATTTGGTCAATTTAAAAGTGAGAGAGGAGACCTGATCTTCGCGGGTGAACCAAGACCGATTAATTTTGGTCATACCATCAAGAAATTGGGCTGCTATAATGTAAGGTTGTTGAATCAAACCTCCCGGAGAAAGTTGGTCAACTACGTCCTTGCTGTGACACCCCGAAAATCTAATGACCTAAGTTAGATCCTAACATGTAATCTAGCATCCTAAATAGGGTTAACGTCAAGATAAGAGTCGTAAAATAGCTTCCCTAACCTAGTACTAAGGTGTTAGTCCCTAAACGTCAAGGCATGCCCCCCTAAGGACCTCCCAGGGGTCCTTGATGAAGGCCAAGGGGCCGCAAAAAAACCGTCCAAAAATAGTTCCATCCACGAAAGGAGGACCATGAGGCGTGGATTAACTCACGCCCCGTAGATAGGTGTCGTGAGTCCAGCCTTAGCCTCCTCAAGGGGGTCCTAAAAATTCCATGTCGTAGTCCCATTCCATGGATGCGCAGTACGGTCTGTGGACCAACTCACGTTCCATGGAAGGGTCTTGTGAGTTGAGACTTAGTCTCCTCACCAAGACCCTCATACTCCCCTCTATAACCCAAACCACGAGTTACCAGTACGGTCCATGGTTCAAACCACGCCCCATGGACGGGGACTCGTGAATGGGGCCTGGGAAGGCTACCTTAAGTCGACCTAGGTGGGGGTAATTTCGTAAGTTGCTAATTAATTAAGTTAGGGTGGGGGACGGTTATATTTAGTTGCTTTAAGTATATTAAAGCATTGAAAGGTATTAAACAAGTCTATTAACTCTCATAACTCACAAACTTCAAATCAAACCCACTTCCCTCTCAAAATATTCTCTCTCTAAACTCCAAACTCCATTGAAGAACTAAGTCAAAGCTCAAGCTAGGTCACCAAGAACAAGTCTTTATTCTCTGAATTCATAATGAATTCAACCTAAAGTATGGATACTCTTCATTATTAGGTAGCTATCCCCCAAGAAGTCCCTTCAAAGTGTGTTTTTAAGATTTCCAAAATCTAGGGTTTTATTCCAAACATGGGTCTTCTTCTAAAATGATTTTCTATTGTTCAATTATGATCTATTGTGGTTAATTATGATGGTTTATGGTTATATTGTTGTAGTATTGATGGTTTTTGATAAAAATATCTCTTGGACCCATGGTTTCCCTTTCTTCCTAAATTGTGAACTAAGATGTGACCTGATTGGAAATGGAAGTTGGTAATTGAATATGTTTATGATTAATTTATGGTTGAATCATGAAATCCCTTTATCTATTGTGGTATAATGTTAGGGTTGATGTTGGTGCATGGCCTTGAAGGGCAATTGGCTAGGGTTTGTGTATGTTGATGTTGCTCCTATGTGACTATGTGAATTACTTGGAGAATAATGATCCTATATCTAGTGTGGTGGTATTGACTTCTATTATAAAAAAATTTAACTTTCCGTATTTTTCTGTCTTTATGTGATGATGATGACGGTAAGGGCTTGTATGCGACCCCTTCGGGGTAAATTACGCCGTGTCATGCCTAGGGGGTGCTCTTGGGTCGTGACAAACTTGGTATCAGAGCTTAAGGTTTTGAAAGATTCTAGGGTGATGTCTCATGAACGACATCTAGTAGAGTCTTGTTCATAAGTGTGAAGCACGCCACACTTATGAATGAGAGGATATAAGATGTTTAGGAACTTTTCACTTCTTTGATTACTCATTAGTCGTGCCTTAGAGGTTTTACTCTATGAAGTCCTTCTCCTAACCCTTTTCTTGTGCATATAAGATATGACTACAAGAAGAGCAGCCGCAAGAAGAGTGGAAGAAGAGATTGCTCAAGATGAGGGAGTTCCTCCCCAAGGTCCTCAAGGGCCTCAAAATCCTTAAGCCCCTATTGGTGAGGGGGCCATGACTAATGTGGAGATAAGAACGGCTCTCCAAACCTTAACTCATGCTCTAACGGCCCAAGTCACTAGAGATGCTAGGGTCCAAGTGAACTCCAATGCAAGTACTACCGCTTCAAGGATTAGGGATTTCACGAGAATGAATCCCCCTACATTCTATGGCTCCAAAGTGGATGAAGACCCACAAGGGTTTATTGAAGAGGTGTTTAAGGTGCTTGAGGCAATGGGAGTGTCTCCAAGAGAGAAGGTGGAACTAGCCGCCTACCAACTCAAGGACATGGCTCAAGTGTGACGTGAGCAATGGAAGGAAGAGAGGTCCATTACAGCGGGCCCGATTGATTGGGGAGTGTTCAAGGCGGCCTTCCTTGATAAGTTTTTCCCCCAAGAGCTAAGGGAGAGAAAGATGCAAGAATTCATCAACATCCGCCAAGGAGGTATGAGTGTGAAGGAATATGGCCTCAAGTTCACACAATTGTCTAAATATGCCCCAACCTTGGTGGCGGATTCTAGGGCTAAAATGAACAAATTCGTTATGGGGATATCTGATCTTGTGGTGAATGAATGTAGGTCGACGATGCTTATTCCAACCATGAACATCTCCCGTCTTATGGTTCATGCCAAGCAAATTGAGGAACAAAAGCTCAAGCAAGTGGGTAGAGAAGTGAAAAGGGCAAAAGTTGATGATGGTAATTTGTGTAAGGGTAGATTTGAGGCTCAAGGCACACCAAGGTTTAAGAAGAGATTTTCTAATCAAGGCACTTCTAGTACTCCTAAGGTCAACAAGGAGAGGGTGCCTACTCCAAAGACACAAGGTGGTAGTGGAGGTGGTTCTTATATTGATAGACCTACTTGTGCAACGTGTGGCAAAAAGCATAGAGGCAAGTGTCTTGTGGGCACGAATAAGTGTTTTAGTTGTGGAAAAAGTAGGCACATGAAGAGGGATTGTCCCATGCTAAGGTCTCAAGGAAGAGAGGGCAAGCAAGTCCCTCCTAGTGGCTCAAATTCCGATGCTCCCAAGAAGAATCGCTTTTATGCTCTCTAATCTAGAAGTGATCAAGAGGGGTCTCCGGACATTGTCACCGGTATGTTACAAGTGTTTTACATTAATGTTTATGCATTATTAGACCCCGGTCCCACTTTATCTTTTGTTACCACTTTAGTGGCTATGAAATTTGATGTACTCCCCGTAAAGTTAGTGGAACCTTTTTCGGTTTCTACCCCTATAGGTGATTCGGTTGTTGCTAGAAGGGTTTTTAGGGATTGTCCTATTTCCTTGTCTAATAGAGTCACTTTGGTTGATTTGGTAGAATTAGATATGTTGGACTTTGATGTCATATTGGGGATGGATTGGTTGCATTCTTGCTTTGCTTCCATTGATTGTAGAACTCGGGTAGTAAAGTTTCAATTTCCAAATGAACCCGTTTTAGAATGGAAGGGGGGAAGCTCAATTCCTAAAGGTCATTTCGTTTCATATCTAAAAGCTAGAAAAATGATTTCTAAGGGGTGTATCTATCATATTGTGAGAGTTAAGGACATTGAGTCCGAGAATCCTCCTTTAGAGTCGATCCCCGTAGTATGGGAGTTTCCAGAAGTCTTTCCCAATGACTTGCTCGGAATCCCTCCCGAACGGGAAATAGACTTCGGCATTGATCTTTTGCCGGATACACAACCCATATCAATTCTCCCTTACCGGATGTCTCTGGCCAAATTGAAGGAGTTGAAGGAGCAACTCAAGGATTTTCTAGAGAAGGGTTATATTCAACCAAGCATATCTCCATAGGGTTCCCGGTATTGTTTGTGAAAAAGAAAGATGGTTCACTTAGGATGTGTATAGACTACCGCCAATTGAAAAAGGTCACTATAGAGAATAAGAAACCTCTCCCTAGAATTGAAGATTTATTTGACCAACTCCAAGGGGCGAGTTACTTTTCAAAGATTGACTTAAGGTCGGGTTATCACCAACTTAGGGTGAGAGGGGTTGATATTCCTAAAACGGCCTTCCGTACAAGATATGGTCACTATGAATTCCTAGTTATGTCTTTTAGTCTAACAAACCCCCGACGGCGTTCATGGATCTTATGAATAGGGTTTTTAGACAATATCTTGATTTGTTTATGATCGCTTTTATTGATGATATTTTGATCTATTCAAGGAGTGAGGGTGATCATATGAAGCATTTGAGGTTAGTATTGCAAGTCCTCAAGGACCATCAACTTTATGCTAAATTTATCAAGTGCGAGTTTTGGCTAAGGTTGGTTGCTTTCCTTGGTCACATTGTGTCAAGTGTGGGAATAGTGGTTGATCCGAAGAAAATGGATGCGGTGAAGAGTTGGCCTAGACCCCTAAGTCCCACCGATATTTCAAGCTTTTTGGGTTTGGCCGGGTACTATAGGAGATTTGTGGAGGGCTTCTCATCTATTGCTTCTCCATTAACGGCCTTGACCCAAAAGAAGTCCAAATTTGAGTGGACGGAGGATTGTGAAAAGAGCTTCCAAGAATTGAAGGATAGACTCACCTCCGCTCCGGTATTGACCTTGCCGGAGGGTACTGATGGATTCGTAGTATATTGTGATGCTTCGAGAATAGGGTTGGGATGTGTTCTCATGCAACATGGTAAAGTAATTGCCTATGCTTCAAGGCAACTTAAGACTCATGAAAAGAATTACCCAACGCATGATCTCGAACTAGCGGCAGTGGTTTTTACATTGAAAATATGGAGACACTACGTCTATGGGGTGTATGTGGATGTGTTTACCGACCACAAGAGTCTCCAATATGTGTTTAGCCAGAAAGATTTGAATCTCCGACAAAGAAGGTGGTTAGAGCTTTTGAAGGATTATGACATGAGTGTCCTTTACCACCCCAGCAAAGCTAATATGGTTACGGATGCCCTAAGTAGATTGTCTATGGGTAGTGTGGCTCATGTAGAAGATGAGAAGAAGGAATTGGTTTGTGATGTACATAGGTTGGCCTGGTTAGGTGTCCAACTAGTGGATTCCACCAAGGGTGGATTTATGGTTCATCATAGTTCCGAATCATCCTTTGTTGTTGATGTGAATTCTAAGCAACACCTAGATCCTATTTTGATAGAGTTGAAAGAATCGGTTCTCAATAAGTCCGTTGAGGCTTTCTTCCAAAGGGAAGATAGGGTGCTTAGGTACCAAAGTAGATTATGTGTTCTGGATGTTGATGGTTTAAGGGAGGAAATCTTAGAAGAGGCTCATGGTTTGCGTTATTCTATTCATCTGGGAGCCACCAAGATGTACCGTGATCTACGGGAAGTCTATTGGTGGAATGGCTTGAAAAAGGATATAGCGGGTTTTGTAGCCAAGTGTCCGAATTGTCAACAAGTCAAAGCCGAACACCAAAAGCCCAGAGGATTGTCCCAAAATATAGATATTCCTACATGGAAATGAGAGGATGTGAACATGGACTTTGTAGTGGGTTTACCCCGTACTAGAAGGCAACATGATTCTATTGGGGTCATTATTGATAGGATGACTACATTAGCCCACTTCCTTCCGGTTAAGACCTCATTCTCGGCGGAAGACTATGCTAAGTTGTACATCAATGAGATAGTGAAGTTTCATGGGGTTCCCTTATCTATCATATCGGATCGGGGTGCCCAATTTACTTTACACTTTTGGAAGGCATTCCAACAAGGGCTTGGTACAAATGTTAAACTTAGTACCGCTTTTCACCCTCAAACGGATGGTCAAGCGGAAAGGACCATTCAAACCTTGGAGGACATATTGAGAGCGTGTGTGATTGATTTCGAATGTAGTTGGGATGACTATCTCCCTTTGATTGAATTTGCCTACAACAATAGTTACCACTCTAGCATTGCCATGGCTCCATTTGAAGCACTCTATGGGAGGAGGTGTAGATCTTCGGTTGGGTGGTTTGAGGTAGGTGAATTTGCTCTAATTGGTCCCGAACTAGTTTATGATGCCATTGAAAAAGTTTGACTTATTAGAGATAGGTTGAAGATGGCCCATAGTCGGAAAAAGTCTTATGTCGACAATAGGAGGAGGGACGTAGAGTTTGAAATTGGTGATTGGGTCTACTTAAAAATCTCACCTATGAAGGGTGTGATGAGGTTTGGTAGAAAGGGGAAGCTTAGCCCCCGGTATGTGGGCACATATCAAGTCTTGAAACGTGTTGGAAAAGTGGCATATGAGTTAGACTTACCAAATGAGTTGTCTCCGATTCACCCATGTTTCATGTCTCCATGCTTAAGAAGTGAATTGGTGATCCGGTGTCCATCCTTCCTTTAGAGGGTTTAGGAGTTGATGAGAACCTTTCTTTCGAAGAGGTCCCGATTGAGATTTTGGACCAACAAGTTAAGAGATTAAGGAACAAAGAAGTGGCTTCTGTTAAGGTTCTATGGAGGAATCACTTAGTTGAGGGTGCGACATGGGAGGCCGAGGACGATATGATGTCCCGTTATCCTCATCGTTTTCCTTATACTCCTATTCAAACTTGAGGTAAGTCATTCCTCTTGAGTTTTTAGTGTTTTGGGAGTCATGTGTATCGAATGAGTTCTCCATGATTTCCTTATGTGTTGCATGTTCTTATGAGAATCCATGTATTGTTTGCATTGAGTTTTCATGGTCTATATGTCCCTCTAGTTGAACTGCATTGTAATATGATGATTGAATATTTGGCTTTATGAGGTGAAATGATGAGCATGCTTAGATATGTTTTGATGTAATGACATGTTGGCTTAATATTGTTGTGTTGAGCTTGCTTGAGTTAGAGAAGGTAGTTCCTCATATGGTATGTGTAATAATGAGTTTCATGCATATTGGTTTTTGTTAGGTGTAGTTCCTACTTCCATATGTTGCTTTGACTATGACTTGTGATGGAGATGAAGTTTTCTCCTCTTGAATATTGCATGTGGTGAATAGTACATTTGTGAGCTTATCTTTTTTTGATGTATCATGCATATTGGGTTGCTAGTCTAGAGTTTCTAACTTAGTTGGGTGCCTAGGTTGTCATTCGGAGATGAATGTTCCCAAGGGGGGGGATAATGTAACACCCCGGAAATCTAATGACCTAAGCTAGAGCCTAACATGTAATCTAGTGTCCTAAATAGGGTTAACGTCAAGATACGAGTCGTAAAATAGCTTCCCGAACCTAGTACTAAGGTGTTAGTTCCTAAACATCAATGCATGGCCCCCCCAAGAACCTCCCAAGGGTCCTTGATGAGGGCCAAGGGGCAGCTCAAAAACTTTCCAAAAACAATCCCATCCACAAAGGGAGGACCACGAAGCATGGACTGACTCATGCCTCGTAGATGGGTGTCGTGAGTCCAGCCTTATCCTCCTTAAGGGGGTCCCAAAAATTATGTGTCCCAGCACCATTCACGGACGTGCAGTACGGTCCGTGGACAAACTCACATTCCGTGGAAAGGTCTCGTGAGTTGAGACTTAATCTCCTCACCAAGACCCTCATCCTCCCTTCTCTGACCCAAACTACGAGTGACCAGTACGGTCTGTGGTTCAAATCACCCCCCGTGGACCCCCCCGTGAATGAGGCCTAGGAAGGCCGCCTTAAGTCGGCCTAGGTGGGGGTAATTTCGTAAGTTGCTAATTAATTAAGTTAGGGTGGGGGACGGTTATATTTAATTGTTTTAAGTATATTAAAGCATTGATAGGTATTAAACAAGTCTCAACTCTCATAACTCACAAACTCAAAATCAAACCCACTTCCCTCTCAAAATATTCTCTCTCTAAACTCCATTGAAGAACTAGGTCAAAGCTCAAGCTAGGTCACCAAGAACAAGTCTTTCTTCTCCGAATTTGTGAGGAATTCAACCTAAGGTATGGATACTCTTCATTATTGGGTACCTATCCCCCAAGAAGTCCCTTCAAAGTGTGTTTTTAAGATTTCCAAAATCTAGGGTTTTACTCCAAACATGGGTCTTCTTCTAAAACGATTTTCTATTGTTCAATTATGATCTATTGTGTTTAATTATGATGGTTTATGGTTAGATTGTTGTAGTATTGATGGTTTTTGATAAAAATATCTCTTGGACCCATGGTTTCCCTTTCTTCCTAAATTGTGAACTAAGATGTGACTTGATTGGCCATGGAAGTTGGTAATTGAATATGCTTATGATTAATTGATGGTTGAATCATGAAATCCCTCTATCTATTGGGGTAATTCTATAATGTTAGGGTTGATGTTGGTGCATGGCCTTGAAGGGCAATTGGCTAGGGTTTGTGTATGTTAATGTTGCTTCTATGTGACTATGTGAATTACTTGGAGAATAATGATCCTATATCCAGTGTGGTGGTATTGATGTAATATACTTCTCCCTTATACCATATACACTTGATTATGTATAAAGCATGTATGTATATATGTTTATAGTAAGCTTGTGGTGTTGCTTGAAAGGACCTTCTCATGATCACACTACAATTGCAATGTGAAAGGTTTACTCGCATGCTAATGTTTTTAAATGTGAAAGAAGCATTCTCACTTAAAGAAACCTATGAGCTATTATGATGATATATTGACATGGATGTCTAATACACTCTCTTATGAGTATGAACTTAAGTAAATGCTTAATGTGACTTTAGAAGGGGAGTTGTGCGTAGCACCGAGTGGATAAGAGTATGAGATGGCTTCCTTCACGCTAGTAGTTGGGTTCCCAATATGGTGTCTCATGAGATGGAAACCTCCACGCTAGTAGTTAAGGTTTGTAGTAGTAATTTCCCTATCCCATAACTATGTGCCCACATAGGTCTTAGCTAGTGGATCCACCTAAATAGCTAGAATGTACGTTCTACCTTAAGCAAGTAGAACACCTCTTTTCGGTGTGGGGGTAGAACATCGGATTCCATGTAGCTCACATGGTCTATGTCGGTTAATGCAATCTTTCCCTAAATGATAATGAATGAACTATGGTAAGAACATGGACTTTAACTAGGACTTCTTAAGGGGTACTACTTAGTGTGAGTGGGGGTATGGGACTTCACTTATACATTGCACAAGTAGACTCTAAGGGTTTTGGTAAGGTTCTCTTATATTGTGATGACTTATGAATAATGCATGGGAGGTATGTATGGATGTTATGAATATGAATGTATTCACTTATATGTATATCGTTGGTAACCTAAATATGATACTTAGCATTTGGTAGGGTTATGGGACCTTACCTTTGCATTGTACTAGTGTGGCTTTGGGTTGCTCATATGTTGAATTGGCTTATGTTTCTTTGTAGATGTGCATAATGGTTTCTAAACTTAACTAAATTCATGATTTCAATTAAATATCCCTTTTATGCATGTTTTAAGGATTTTGTGCATGGTGTCCATACTTAGTACAATTCATTGTGCTAACCCATATTTTCTACTTTACTATGAGTGTAGGTTCCGGTTGTTGATACTTACTACTTTCTTAAAGGTGAATCTTGGGTTGACTATTCCCTAGGCTTGGTGAGTCCTCAAGTTCGAGGACAAGTTGCTATTGATTCTAGTTTCTAGTTTACTTCCTATGTTCTAGACTATATTGTATTTCCTATTGTTGGGAACTTTATTGTTGTAAAGGGCTTTTTCCCTATTTGTACTCTTATGTTTAGATGGTGATTGAGACAAGTCTAGTGTCCTATTTTTCTTATATGAAAAAGTTGACTTATATTGTAAAAGTTTTTAATTTCTCCGTATTTTTCTATGTCTTTATATGATGATGACGCTAAGGGCTTGTATGCGACCCCTTCGGGGTCAATTACGCCGTGTCACGCCTAGGGGGTATTCTTGGGTTGTGACACTTGTTCACCGAATTAAGATTTCGGTAAAAATATTGCAACAAAACGTTGTCGGGCAAACCATGAGTTGGGCATTGCAACACCAACTTCCTAAATCTTAGCCAAGTCTTATGAATTGGCTTACCCTCCAAATGCTTGAAGCTTTGGATGTTGTGCCAAAGTGTCATCATCTTCGAAGGAGGAAAAAATCACACTTGAAATGCGGTGACAAGCTCTTCCCACGAAGTGATGGAGTCTCTTGGCAATTCAGCCAACCACTTACATGCTTCTCCTATTAAGGAAAATGGGAACAACCTCAACCGGACTAACTCTTGGGTTATGTTCTTGTAGGAGAACGGCCCGCAAACATCAACAAAGTTCCTTATACGCTCATGGGGATCCTCATGAGCCAATCCACCAAACAACCCCTTCAATTGTAAGAGCTGCAACATGGTTCTTGTAATGTGGAACACAACATTCTCTTCAGCCGGAGGCAAGCGAATGACACCAATTCCACCCACTAGATGAGGGTCATTAACATTCGGCTCATTGACATCATTGAGGTTACCGATGACATCTTGGTGGCCCACTTGGCTGCCATTGCTTCCGTTGACACTCATTACCTCTGTTTTAAAACAACAACACACAAACCAAAACTAAAAATAAGTAGATTCAACTATGACTAAATGGAACAAAATTCAACTTCACCAAAGGAGTCTCAAACAACACCACTCTCCGGCAGCGGCACCATTTTGATTAATGACGTTTCAAGGACACTTTATCCAATTCTAAGTGTCAACGATCGCTAGTCAGTATATAACCCAACTAAATGAGTTGCGGTCGAATCCCACATGGAGCGGTACGTGTTTGAGATCAATAGGAAAGTGTGAACATGGTCAAATCAGTCATAGGAATAGAAATTATCGAATAAAGACATCATTCAAATCAGGGGGTGACACGAATGTCAAATGGGGGATTTTGGTTTGAAATTATCAACTAAAAACAGCGATAAACAATACAAATTAACAACAGTGAGACAGGTTCTTGGGATGTGATTCGATTATAGGCTAATATAGACAAATGGGTAATTGTAACTATTAGAAAATAGCTAAATATTAGTGAGTAAGCTAAACTATAGAGGAGGTAAACTTTCTCTCGAACAATTTACCCCGAATCAAGTCGATTTCTCTTGAACATCAACCAGCATGCAAAATAAGAACAACCTACACTTTAGTCCATTCACTCTCTTGAGCTGAATGTGTCGAAATGGTTTAGGATTCACTCACTCGAGCTGAACCCATGACAACCCAATACCCACAGACCATCAATCAATTATCTTAATTTTAAAACCTCTTTCTCGAGCAAGCCAAAAACACAAAGGTAGAATTGCATTTGCAACTACAATTCTTAAATTAAACCACAATTATTGATTGAACTCACTCCTAAATGACATTTAAACTAACAATTAGCAATACCCATAAACTAAATCAGCCCATAATCATACCCCAAGAATTGGGGTTTTAGCTAGACATCATAAAAAGATAACAATCGTTACCAAATTGAGTTTCCATTAACTGGGTAAGATTGATTTCGTCTTTACAATGGTCCAAGTCGAAGAATCTCAAAGAACCACTTCCAATTTCTCAAAAGTGAAAAACTTCAATTCTCCCAAGCTAAAGGAAAACTAGAGAAAACTCGTCTCACAGTTCAAAACTTAATAAAAATATGTTCTAAAGAGTAATTGATACTAAATTACATGTTCACAAATGTATTTATAGTCGCCAAAAATGTTTTGCAATGAGTCACTCGGCGAAGTAATTGGGTTCGCCGAACCACTCGGTGATCCGCCCTTTGGTCATTTTCATCGCCTTTCTGCCTTGGCCTTCATCATCTTCAAGGTATGTAACTTTGGGCGATCCAACACTGCATCGCGGAACCACTCGGCGATCTGCCGATTGCTCATTTCTCTTGCCAACTTGGTTCTTTCCTTCAGGGATTGGCACACTGGAACTTTAGGCGGTCAAGTAGCCATTCGGTGACTCGCCAAGTGGACTTGGCGATCACCAGGCTTGCTTTTCTTCATTCTTTATGCTTGCTTTATTCCTTTTTGTAAATCAGTGTCCTTGCTTTGTTCCTCAATCCATATACCTGGAAATCAAGGGTTTTACATCAGTTATTGGCACAAAATAAGCATTCGAGGATACTAAATCTATATAAATAAAGCCCTAAATGAGTCCAAATCTTGGCTCATCAAACAACTCGACTCAAGGGTCATAATGTAAGTATACAACTCGTGGGTACAACTCTTCTAAATCTCATACTTACTTCCTCAAACTTAGCTCAAATTGATAGTTGATCTTAAGGGATTCACAATATAACTCAAAGACTTTCTTGAACTCTACTTTTAACTCTTTCTTGAATTTGAATTATGAATTCAAGGGTTATGATTCATGATATGAATGATCTCATGATGTTTAGATGTAGTTTAGAGTAGTTAGAATCATAAAGGAGTTGAGGTATACTTTAAAGGAACTCAGACGGGTTAAACAACTGAAAATAAGATGAGGCTGGCGACCCTGGCGAACTGAGTGGCGCGGGGTGCCATCCCTCAAACTTCAGAGCCTCTTTTCTGGCGCACTGCTAGTGCGGCGTGCCAGCCTCTACCCAGATTTTTCCAACAAATTTCTTTCTCATTTTCGGACCCTAATTCATCTAGAATCGATTATTTTCCTCAAATTTTCCTTAGATTCAATTACCCAATACAAGTACATGAGAATCTACTCAAAGACAACCCTCAAACTCATAACGTTTATCTCAAATACATCCTAATTGAAGAATGAAAGCAACACTTCAAGAACACTCATCAAGAATATTAAATTTCTCAATGTTTATGGATAGATTCGTAAAAGAAACTCATGATTGGTGTGTGGGTGAATGAACCCAACACTATGAAAACTTAAATACCTAGGTTCTTGGCGAAAACTTGAATTTCTTGAACGAACGCTTGAAACCTTGAACTTTTTCTACTCTTGAATCTTCTCTCAAAAACCCTAAACACTTTGAGGATGAATGAAACTGATTCTAATCAGTTTAGACCCTTATTTTGGTGTAATTCACATTTAGACTAAGTGGGGGTAAGAAAAAGACTAAAATACCCCTCCTTAGTTCGGGTGGAAAGACCATATCTATAGAGGCTGCACTCAAACAGTCATACCTCCCTTATCAGATCTTGAATTTTAGCAAACTCGATGGCATTGGAAATAGGACTCAAAGTTATTCTATTTGATATCTCATGGGTCTCCTAACTCATTCTGTGATAAAAGTTATCGTTGTTTGAAGTTGACCCAAAACTCAAAAGAACTTACGAATGACTTGAATGAATTCTCTTTAGTTCTTTTTGGAACTCAAGGTGCTACATCTAGTGACCTTAACACTTAAGAAAATTTAAATTCCTCTGTAAAATCTTACTCACAACAAAGAATGGTTCGAGTCTTAACTCAAAAAAATTACGGGGTGTTACAATGCCCTTGTTTTGATTTTGTTATCTGACTTGAGGAAAAGGCAGTTATTTTTGCGGGGGTTGGATGGTTTTGTAGGTTTTGTCACCTAAGGGTTTTTCTTGTCGTGTTTCTTTTCCTAAGGGTGTAATTTCTATTGAACCAAAATGTTTAGAAATAAAGATTGTTGTGTAAGTAGAAGAAAACTAGGAGTTAGTTAAGGCAATTAATGGATTATTACTATGTGACATGTTTTGAAATAGAGACCCCCTCTGAAATTTTGAGTATTTCTACTTTGCAATATTGACACGTGAACTTTATGAATCTTTATTTGGCATGGTTATAATTGATGTGATAATCAGTGTTTAAGGATGACTGTTATCACTAACAAGGGTTTTGGTGGAGTGGTAAGTACTTCTTCACCCTTAACTAAGAGGTCTCAGGTTTGAGTCCCTTTGGGTAAGGAGTCGC